>PYSQ01000164.1:25140-65497 GCA_003049435.1 Nakataea oryzae | reverse complement strand
CACGCCCACGCCCACGCCCACCACCACCACCACCACCAAGAGAACGTGCATGTCCACGCGAACGCAACTGGAAAGGGACGTTTCAGTTCATAGGCTGCTCCTCTCAGCTGGGCCCAGCGGACGCAGCAAGCCGCGAACCCCTCCCCTCCATCCCCCAGGGCTGCCGACACGACAGAAATGGCTCTGATCCCCGAGCACATTTAACCATCCACACATGGCCAAGTCTCTGCTCCTGGAATCCCCAGGCTTGCTCGGAGATGTACTCCATCTGTGCCCAGGACAATGCATCTAGGTGTGGCTGAGTGTGGTGATGAACAGCCAAACCCACTCACCCATCGGCTCCCATCGTTTGTGATCACTGTGCAGTGGGCCCGAAACACGCCCCCCCTGGCCTGCGCACTGTCCTGCAAGCGAGCGGTGTAGACGGAACCACGACCCCCTCTCCTCACTCTCCATCCCTCATCCCTCGTCCCCCTCCTCCACAGCGATTTGTGAAGCTGATGGCCGGCGCCCCTCTCTCCCCCGCTGATATCACACCTCATCTTACCATCAACCGCGGCAGCAACAACAAGCCTTGCTGTGGCAGTTCTTTGACCCCCACCCTCAACCAAAAAAGGAAGGTTGCCACTCTGCCTGGTGCATGCAGGGTAAACGCCTGCTTTTTTTTGTTGTTTCTCTGGAGCGCCCTGCCAGCAAATCACCACGTCGACAGGCGGCGTTGTGGACTGTGCAATGGCCGAAAAGGGCCCAGCAGGGAAGCAGGTTGCATCTCAATGGCTCTCTCGTGCGTCTTGGAGGAACATCATTCGACTTTTACAGAAAAGTCTCTGTCGGTCATTCCGCACTCAGTCGCCTGCCTTCCCTTGTCGATGCATTTTCTTGCCAGCACAAGAAACCCACCTCGATTGTTTTCCTTCGTTCTTCGCCCTCCAGTCATTTTGGACAGCCAAGCGGCGGCCCTTTCGAGGATTGCATGGGTGGGCACTTTTTTCTCTGCTAGCCCGCCGGGACAGGAAAGAACGGCATCTGCGTACCCGCGCAAGCGCGCCAGCTAGCGACGCCTCCTTTTCTTCACATATCTTTGCTGGCTCTGCCAAGTTCGGAGAAATGCCCAAACACCCAATAGCGTGCGACTTCCTCCAGTCATGTTTTGCGCCTCGCGGCTCGCCTTTTTTTTTCTCATTTCTCCCTTTCCCCGGTTTGAACAAAAGAATCCCGTTAGATTCACACCCCCTCCCACTCGCTCCGTTTGGTGACACGGATGTCAGGTGATTTTCTCGTTTGAGTTGATGTTGCCATCTGATAATTAATATACAGTTCTGGTGCAGAACCTAACGCCCCAAGCTTCCGAACGGGAGGCGAGAGAAACTCTGGCTTGGCTGGGAGCTTGACCACTAGCCTGCAGCCAACGTCCTCCCTTGCTTTCTGCCTTTAACGGACATGCCGGGCAATAAAAAAGGAGAGCAATACTTGAGAAATAAGCAAAACAAGAAATACTATGGCAGCACGGCGGGGTGGAAGGGCGGGCGGCTGGCACAACAACAGCAGTGACCCCAATTCAAGACATGTCTGTCTGCCGCTAGCCTAGAGCGTGGGCCAGGATCCCTGGCAGAAGACCAAAAAGGTCCGGCGGATGGCGACATTTATCAGCGTCGCCCCGCTACCGAGACGCCCGTGCTCCCATCTGGGCAAGGGTAGTTTTGTGTGTGCGCCGGCCCGTCTCTTCCCAGACCAGGCCCTCAATGCTTGGTGGCCAGCACAGGGCAAGGCTCTGCAAACACGCCCCTCCCTCCCGTGGAGAAGACTTGTTGGATCTTTCATGGCATTCTTCGGGTAGATACAGCAAGGCCAACAAGCTAGGTATGTATGCCGGCATAGTATCCTTGCCTGCCATACGTCCAATACAGCCGTCAATGCTAATGTGTCCAGGGTATTAGAGATCCCAAGTACCGACTTGCTAGTTCCGTGATGCTAACCGCAAACCCAGAGGCTTGGCGTCGGGAGCTGAGCGGTGCCAGTTGCAAGCTACCAGTCGTTACGCGGCTGGGTAGCTGGCTCGTGCTTTTTGCTTTTTTTCTTTTCTTTTTTTTAGACGGATAAATCGGTCTCTGACTGAATTGCATTTACCCGGATCCGTTCTCCCCTCTGAAGACACAGACGAGTCCCAAGTGGGTGGGTTTGTTATGGGGGAAGAATCCTGCTGACTATCAAACAACTGTGGTCTGTGGATGTTGGCTAGCGATTTCCAGAATAGGAAAAAAAAAGCCAGCTCCCGACTCCGACTCGCCCGGCCAGGCTACCTGGTCTCGTCCTCTCCGTGTTGACAACACAGCGGACATGCCGTCCGCCCCATTTCTCGACAAAAATAAGTAGGAGAGTCACAGGAACGACGCGAGATTCCCGGCATGTGTGTCCTTGTCACCTGCCTGACATCTCGCGAGTCAACCGTGAGGGCGAGGTGGACATGCATGCCCAGCTGTCAAAACACGCTAGCTAGAAATGAAAACAAAGGGAAGAAGGAAGGTGAAGATCGGCCTGCTCCCCTGATGAAATCGTGCGTTGTCGTCACTGTGATGGGCATTTTTTTTTGGAGAGCCTCACTTCCAAAGCCAACCTAGGCATCATAGTCACAGAGCACCTAGCCGAGGGCACGGACACCATTTCAGGCCGGGCGGTCAGTAATCAATACCAACTGGCGTCGGCTGGCGGGTTCCTCGACAGCGGCCTCGACCGTTTCTGGGCCCACACTTGGACCAGTGAAGCCAAGTCGAGACGTTTGCAAAGCCCACGATGGTCGAGGCTTTTCGCTTTGGTCTGGGTGCCTTGTTGCACGGTACAGTCGTCACTGTAATTGTCTGTCCGTCCAGCCTCAGACTCACCGCTCCTTTTGTCCCAAGCCTGGACTCGGACCGCAGTCTCCAACCCTGCGTAATAGGGCGTCTCCCAGGGCCAAATGGAAGGAAGGATCACACGGAACTCGACAAGAAAGGGGGAAAAGGAAAAAAAAGCAGTGACTCGCCCGTTTCACCAAGATCAGACCCCACCGTGCTCCAGCTGAGGGGTGGACGGCATGTGCGTGCATATGCAACCAATCACCAATCGGCGCCGCAGCCCTCCCAACTGACACTCGCTTTTTTTTTTTTTTTTTTTGCACGAACCCCCATCGTCGTTGGCTGGAATGGGGAAGCGGTGAATGCGGACTACGTCTAGGTCGTCGGCCGTACCTGTTTTTTTGCGACTACCGGGAGCATTACACCGCAGCAAAAAGAAAAGCACTTTCTGGTACTTCTTGTGTGTCCTTCAAGGCGAAGGGGGTTCCGGACACGCGATGGCTGTCTGGAGCGTTTCCTGTCCCGCACCAGGCCTGACGGTGCTTGCGTCTTGACTCGTCCATAGTCTCCCAATGACGGGCCAGCATAGCATGCCCGCCAGTCCCGAGTGAGGCTGGCGTGGCAAAGCAAGGAGCGCGATAGCCGATGCTGGCCGCCGCCGCTCGCTCGCTGTAGGTACAGGACGGGTTCCATCCTACTGGCCCGCCGAGACCAGGAACTCGTGGCTACATTTACATTGGGTGGCTGCTCGCTTGGCTTCCCGGCCGGGGTGCGTCGGAACTGGCACCGGACAGGCCGATGACGGCGCGCGGGGGCGGGGTAGGGCGACGGACTGGCCTGCCAGACCATCCATCTCTGCCTGGTCTCGCGCACGGCGACGGCAGCGGCGGGGTTTCGCGCGTGGGACGCATGACTTTTCTGCCTCGACCAACTGCGCCGGCCAGGCCTTTTTGCTGGCCGTGCCAGCCATCGATGCGACTACTTGTGCCTAGGCATGGGCTGCAGACGCCAGCCAGTCGAGGTGTAAGGCTCGAAGGCAAGCCGCAGCCAGCCGCCGGCTCGAGAAACCGGATGTCCACTTTGCGAGCGCGCGGCTGAAGGCCGACCGATGAGGTGGGTGGGGGCCAAGACTTCACACGCCTGGTTTGGCTCAGGGGAGGTGGCATAGAGTGGAGCCTGGCAGGTCGACGACGGGGACTGGATTAGAGACGGAAGCTCAAAAGCAATCGTCAACCAGAACCGAACTCCCGGCCACTGCGAGGTGGATGATGCTCTTTCGTCTTGTCCTTCGTCTCTTTGCTTTTTCTTTCTTCCCCATTGGTCTCAGGCCGAAAATCGCCATGCAGGCCGGTGTTAATGTGGTAGGGAGCGCTGCTTGGTAAATGGAGGGAGAGGCGCTCTGGTGGACGCCCGACGGGTCGTCGCGAAAAAAAAGCTCTTATCTAATCGTTGCTTGCGCGAGCAGGGGTCCGGCAGAAAATGTGGCGGCGGGGAGGTCGGCAACGACGCATCGCTTGTCGACGCAGAAAATTGTTTGCGCCGCCGACTGAGGAAAAATAGCGTGCCAGTCGGCACGTTGCAGCAACCATGGCTCTGGTCGACGACGGATTCGAGGCCCTGCTGGAGCCATTCTACAATGGAAAGAAGCTGACGGACCCCATCTCGACGGCCAAAGACAAGTGGCAGCTGTTGCCGGCCTTTCTCAAGGTCAAGGGGCTGGTGAAGCAGTAGGTGCCTCCTATCCGATCCTTCTGGACAAGGTGCCAGAGAAAAAGAACAGCCCAGGCTCATCACAGCTCTCTCCCACAGACACATCGACTCGTACAACTTCTTCATCAACCATGAAATCAAAGAGATCGTCAAGGCGAACCGCATCGTGCGCAGCGATGTCGAGAGCGGCTTCTTCCTCGAGTTCACCGACATCCGCGTCGGGCGGCCCAGCCGCGCCGAATACAGCGACTTCAAGGCGCACAACGAGCTGTCGCCCATGGAGTGCCGGCTGCGCGACATGACGTACGCCGCCCCCATCAAGGTCGACATCGCCTACTTCCGCGACAAGAAGAAGGTGATCCGCCGCAACGTCACCCTGGGCCGCATGCCCATCATGCTCAAGAGCTCGCAGTGCTGGCTGAGCGGCGCCACCAACTCGGAGATGGAGGACATGAACGAGTGCCCCCTCGACCCGGGCGGCTACTTCATCATCAACGGCACCGAAAAGGTCATCTTGATCCAGGAGCAGCTCAGCAAGAACCGTGTCATCGTCGAGGCCGACGAGAAGAACAACATCATCTCGGCCTCGGTCACCAGCTCCACCCACGAGCGCAAGTCCAAGACGTACGTTGTGCTCAAGAAAGAGCGCATCTCGCTGACCCACAACACCCTGGTCGAGCCCATCCCCATCGTCATCGTGCTCAAGGCCCTCGGCGGCCTGCCCGACTACGAAATTATGCAGCTTGTCGCGGGCGAGGACGCCCGCTACCAGGACGACTTCGCCGTCAACTTTGACGAGGCCACGCGCGCCGGCGTCTTCACCCAGCACCAGGCCCTCGAGTACGTCGGCACCCGCGTCAAGATGGGCTCTATCCGCACCAAGATGCCCGGCGCCGGCGGCATGGCCCGCCGCAACAACACCGAGGAGGGCCTCGAGGCGCTGGCTAATATGATTATCGGCCACGTCCCCATCGTTGGCCTGGACTTCTACCCCAAGGCCATCTACGTCGCCATGATGGTCCGCCGCGTGCTCATGGCCGCCCAGGACTCCAAGCTTGTCGACGACCGCGACTTTGTCGGCAACAAGCGTCTTGAGCTGGCCGGGCAGATGCTGTCGCTCCTCTTTGAGGACCTGTTCAAGAAGTTCATCACCGATTTGCGCTTCAACATCGACAAGGTCCTGCGCAAGTCCAACCGCGGCGTCGCCTTTGACCCCCTGAACTCCATCACAGCGACCTCCGGGCACATTACCGCCGGCATGAACCGGTCCATCTCCTCGGGCAACTGGTCTGTCAAGCGCTTCAACATGAACCGTGCCGGCGTGACGCACGTCCTCAGCCGACTGAGCTACATCAGTGCCCTCGGCATGATGACGCGCATCAGCAGCCAATTCGAGAAGACGCGCAAAGTCAGTGGCCCCCGCGCGCTGCAGCCGTCGCAATGGGGCATGCTGTGCACCTCGGACACGCCCGAAGGAGAAGCGTGCGGTCTGGTCAAGAACCTGGCCATGATGACGCACATCACCACGCACTTCCCCGAGGAGCCCGTGAAGCAGTGGATCCTCAGCCTGGACTCGGGCGCCGAATCGCTCATGAACTTCTCGGGCGCCGAGATGCACCGCCCGGACAGCTATATCATCAACGTCAACGGCACCCCGTTTGCCCTGACGGCCAACCCGGAAGAATTCGCGCGCAAGTTCCGGACGATGCGCCGGAGGGGCTTCCTGTCGCCCTTTGTCAGCATAAACATCAACTACCACTTCTCCAACGTCAACATCGCCACCGACGAGGGGCGCATTTGCCGACCATACATCATCGTGCAGAATGGCGTGCCCAACATCCGGGACGAGCACCTTGAGATGCTGCGCCAGGGGAGGGCCCAGTTCGACGACTTCTTGAACAAGGGCATCGTCGAGTACCTGGACGTCAACGAGGAGAACGACACGCTCGTCGCCCTCTACGAGAAGGACGTGACCTCGGCACACACCCACCTAGAGATTGAGCCCTTCACCATCCTGGGCGCTGTCGCCGGCCTGATCCCCTTCCCGCACCACAACCAGTCGCCCAGAAATACGTACCAGTGTGCCATGGGTAAACAAGCCATTGGAGCCATCGCGTACAACCAGTTCAACCGCATCGACACGCTGCTTTACACGCTCGTGTACCCCCAGAGGCCCATGGTGATCAGCAAGACCATCGAGCTGATCAACTACGACAAGCTCCCGGCTGGTCAGAACGCGACCGTCGTCGTCATGTCGTACTCGGGCTACGATATCGAGGATGCCCTGGTTCTCAACAAGGCGTCCATCGACCGCGGCTTCGGGCGCTGCCAGGTGTTCCGCAAGCACACGGCGGAGCTGCAGACGTACGCCAACAACCGGAGCGAGGAGATTGGGCGGCCCGAGATCGACGAGGCCACGGGCCGGCACACGGACAAGAACGTGGCCATTGACAGCGACGGGCTCGCCACGGTCGGCTACCGCATCCACGCGGGCGAGGTCATGATCAAGAAGCTGACCCCGATCGATCAGGGTTCGACGGGGATTGGCAACGACGTGGGCTCCAACGACTACCGCGACACCTCCATCTCGTACCGCACCCCGGACCCCTCGTACATCGACAAGGTCATGGTGTCGCAGACTGAGAAGGAGCACATCCTGGTCAAGGTTCAGACGCGCCAGACGCGCCGCCCGGAGCTGGGCGACAAGTTCTCGTCGCGCCACGGCCAAAAGGGCGTCGTCGGCATCATCGTCGACCAGGAGGACATGCCGTTCCAGGACTCCGGGCTGGTCCCCGACATCATCATGAACCCGCACGGCTTCCCCTCCCGAATGACGGTCGGGAAGCTGTTTGAGTGTCTGACGGGTAAGGCCTCGGTCGTCGAGGGAGACAAGCGGTACGGCTATGGCGACGCCTTCCGCAGCCACCCTGTCGAGGAGATGGGTGCCGCCCTGGTGCGGCACGGCTTCAGCTGGGAGGGCAAGGACTACTTCACCTCGGGCATCACGGGCGAGCCGCTCGAGGCCTACATCTTCAACGGCCCCATCTACTACCAGCGCCTCAAGCACATGGTCCAGGACAAGATGCACTCGCGCGCAAAGGGGCCCCGCGCCATCCTGACGCGCCAGCCCACCGAGGGCCGCTCCCGCGACGGCGGCCTGCGCCTCGGCGAGATGGAGCGCGACTGCCTCATCGCCTACGGCGCCTCCCAGCTCCTGCTCGAGCGCCTGATGCTGTCGTCCGACGCCACCAGCATCGACATATGCCAGCGCTGCGGCCTGTTCGGCTACAAGGGCTATTGCCAGACCTGCAAGAGCACCCGCGAGGTCACGGCCATGACCATGCCCTATGCCGCCAAGCTGCTCGTCCAGGAGCTGATTAGCATGAACGTCGGCGTACGCCTGCAGCTCGAGGATGAGTTCCCTCATCCCGAGTGATGTTTTTAATTATTGTTATCCTTTATTTCTTTATTTTTTATTTTTATTTTACAGGCTTTCATCACGACATTGTGTCACGACGCGTACTTGCATTGTGCTCCCGCTGGAAGAGGTCTTCGGAGTTTGGGAAGGCTAGGCGTCCCTGGGAGAACTTTCTTTGTCTTGCATGCATTGCACAGCGCAGGGTATCTAGGGTGGCTATTTTCTTTTTGGTAATCTAGGCATGACAATGTATCTAGGAAATAAAATAGGTGCGTTTTTACATACACTTGAGGATGTGATTCCCTTCACAACAAAAAGGTGACGAGACCTGGACGACTTCCAATGTCGAGATGTGATTGTGAAGCCAGGTCCCGGCTTAGACTCAGAAGAGATGCACTCGAAATCCACCATCCCATCACGTTCCATTTTTTTTAGTCTGGGTTGTAGCGTCACAAAATACCAATTTTGTCAAAAGGGATCTCCACCGGAGAACGCCTGCCTTGTTCATTTTGCTATCATTTGAAATTTTCATGTCCCTGGTTCGCCCAAAATCAAGAGAGCTCCCATGAGCCGATATGCACGCCCCATACAACGAGACGGAGGCTGAATGACCTGCGCCGATAACGAGCTCAGACATTTTTCCCCAAGCCAAAGTACGAATCGAGGTAATAACGCAACCATCCCCAGAGATGCCCATCCCCCTGCCGCCAACGCCATGCCCCCCCTCGTAGGGCATGGATGACGAGCGAGACGCTTAGCGGTAGCGCCACAGGGACAGGGTGTTGTGTCTCTTCCAGGTCTTCCTGCGGCCAGCCGTGGTCTTGTTGTAGCGGTGGCCCTTGTTGAGGCCACGCGATTTCTTGCCGGTGGCAGTGAGGCCGCGGGACTCGCGGTGCTTATGCACCGGGTTGACGATCCAGTTGATGCGGGGGTCGCGGCGGATCGCCTTGTGCTGGGGGTCGACGAGGATGACCTCGTAGTACTTGTAGGTCGAGTCCTGGTTGATCCAGTACGAGTTGAGGACGCGCAGGTTGGCACAGCGGCGGCCAACACGCTCCTCAGCGGTAGCCTTGAGCGAGCGCTGGTACTTGAGCTGGTTCACACCCTGGTTGGTGGGCTTGCCTGTTGAGTGGAAGGAGAAGGGTCAGCGTCTTGTTCCTTGGAGATGGAACCGAGAGCAAAGCCGAGCGTGCCTGCTCCATCGCTTTGGGGCGGCCGAGGGCAAAAGACGTACCATAAGTGGCGCCCTTGGGAACAGGTCGCTTGCGGCCACCACGGCGGACGCGCACACGGTAGATGACATATCCCTGCTTGGACTTGTATCCGAGGCGGCGGGCCTTGTCGGGGCGCGAAGGGCGCGAGGCACGGTGGATGACGTTAAGCTGGCGGTACTGTTGTTGCGAAATACACTCTCAGCAAATGTTCAACGAGTGTATATCATGGACGGACTGCCTCTACTGCCGCCTCCCACTGCTTCCCTCCGCCTGTTCATAAACCACAGTTGAGTGGAATATGTACGAGGCTCGAGGAGCAGGTTGGGAGGCGGCAACAGACAACAGCCTCGGCCGGGCCAACAAGAGCCATGATCGATCGAGTCGGGGTGGTGATGTGTGTCTGTTTCAACGTACTTCCCAGCAGCGGACGCGCAGCAGGAAGCGCAGGATGTCCGACTGCTTCTTCTTCTGAAGCTCCTCGACGTATTTGAGGGCGCCCATTTTGGCGGCTGGACGATGGACGGCGAAAGGTCAATTGTCAGCTCGAGAAGTCCAGGGCGAGCAATCAAAGCTTGACAGAGCGAAAGAAAGGGTGTTGCTCTTCACGTACCTGGTTGGTGTGATGCCTTAACTTACCGGTCGGTTTTTTTTTTGGTGATGCTGCCAAAAATGGGGGGAGAAGGAATTTGCTGAGCAAGAAATTCGGATTTCACTAGACCCGCCAAGTAGGGCAAGCAAACCCCAAAGCGCCCTCATTTGTGCGCTAGTCTAGATCTGTGCTAATCTGTGTGGGACCATATTACCCCACTCATACACTGTCCCTGCCCGCCCGCCCTGTATTGCTGACTCAGCTGCCTCCCCAGCTCAGAGGCTTGGCTCCCAGTCCCTGGTGATGGCTCTGTGTGTTTGCAAGACATTGGGAGGTTATCCTTTCCTTCCATCTATATTGGACATGGGCAATCCTCTTAGACTATTAGGTCCCAAACAAAATATCAAATACTGCCTGCCCACCATGGCAACACGTGCACCCTGACCGTCCCCTCCCCTCACGCAGGATCATCCACGTGTCGTTCGGACTGCGTCTCATACCCTGTAGCCAGCATGCGAAGTGCCTTTCCATGCAACTTACAGGTTCTGCCCCAGCTACCACTTCCGCATGCCATGTCACCACTCTTCTGAAATTGGTCTATAGCCATCTCTCCTTGCTCGTCAAGGTCCACGTCGGGACCAGGGTCCCGCGGACGTTCCCCCCTGAGCATGTAGACCGCAATGTGCCTGGCCCAGATATGTGCGAAACCGATGGTCCGGTCGAGGCTCCGTGTATCGTCAAGCCATCTAACCTCCATCTCGTCAAGGAGTGACATGTCGTCGTCCGGCGACTGAACCACGCCATCTCGTGGCTCCTGTCCGATGTCTTCTTTTGCGCTTCGATAATTGACGAGAGCCAACTTGCACGCGTCAAACAATGAGTCGATGGCCTTGTAAAGCCTCTGGTCTTCCTTGTTACCGCCGCTGGACTCCGTGATTAAAGTGTACAAATCTTGAGTTTTTTCGTCTTTGTCTTCGTTCTCGACAACTCTGGATTGATATTGGGGTTGATTGTCAGTGAGCGCGCACAAGTCTTGGCCGATAAGCATGAGCAAGCAAAATGGACAAAACACATAGCACAAAATGGCTTACGTCTCAATCTGTTCTTCCTCCTCGAGCTCTCTCAAGATAGCCCGCTGTGTCGCCGCGATATCGGTGGCGACCGAGCTAACCGCCGGCTGCGCATCCTCTGACCTATTATTTCTCGCATTCTTTTCGGTTCTATCATCTCTCAATGTCAGACATGCCTTTCGATAGCGACTAGAGAGTCTCGATGGCTGCTATGCAATGCGCCATACCGATAATCGTCTGAATCCGGGTCCTCTACGACATCCGAGTTGTCGCTGGCGCGAGACTGTGTCTGTGATCTGGGCCTCGTTGATGGTCTGTAATCGCTATCGGCGTGCTCTGAACTGCTGGTGCTGGTGCCTTGGGAGATTGGGAGATTTAGCGAAAGCTCCAAATGAGAAGGACGTATGTCTTTGGCACCGGCAGACTAACTCCCCAACGGCCTTTTTCTCCTTGGCGGCATCTTTGCGGTTTTCTAACCGGGCAAGCCTTTATCTCGATTTCTGAGGTCAAGTCGGAAGCCTGGAAGGAGGTGTGGACGCAGCCTACCAAGCCACTGGTGAAGGCTGCACGCACATGTGCTTGCGGGCATTTGGATGGAGGGGCTTCACGGCTGCGAACGGGGAAGTCGCAACCGTGCATGACGGTGCGCAAGAACCAAGCAGGGATCAAATGATCAAGATGGGAAGGAGCAGATGCAAGTCGAATCGCGCCACATAACTTTGATGGATGCCAGTCCAAGTGCCTAGGCGATCCTCAGTCAATCACGCCTCGGGCGTCTATTTAGTCCGGCACCTGTACCTGGTGGCGCCGGGGGAGAATGGCATCACATGGAGAAATGCAAGCGAGAGAAATCAAAGGTAGTAGAAAAGGAGAAGAAAGAAACTATGGCATGGTACCTACCCTCCGCCTCTTCCCAACCCAGTCTAGATGCAAAGGGCCAAGGTAAAATCTTGTAATAATAGTGAAAGACAGAAGGTAATTCGTTAGTACAGGAGAAAAGCTTCCGGCTCAGAAGAACTAAAACCCAGACAGTCCTTTTTGTAGTATCGATATTACATCATGCTCATGTCGACAAAAGCCAAGGGGAAAAAAGAAAAAAAAAACTAGCAAAGAAAACCACAACAAAAGAGGTCTGTCTATAACGAAGCCTGTCCGCAACCCAATTGAAATCTGTTCGCAGTTCTTGCCATCCATATTCATCATATCCTCAGCCAGCAACAGGAAACACATGGAAAGAAAGGGTAAAGATGTGTCGGGTACAAGTAGAGATGAAGTACCCCGGTGGCTGTTGGGATATCTCGCAGCACACCGAGCGGGGGATGTCGAAGAATAGAGATGGAGGATGAGAAATGATAGATAGGTGTAGCACAAGAGGTATGCGATACAAATCATCATCGTGAGGTCGATCCCACGTCTTCCACGTACACAATGCTGAAAAGCAGTGAAATTGATTGCCGATACCTGGGGGGGGGGGGGGGGGGGGGGGGGGGGGGGGGGGNGGGGGGGGGGGGGGGGGGGGGGGGGGAGAGAGAGAGAGAGAGAGATTTGAGAATAAAGGGCAGTGTAGATTGTGAGACGATGGGCATTCTGTACTTTTCAATGCTGAGCCAGGCCGAGTTGAAGCCATTGGTGGCCAATGTAAATTTAAGTAGTCGTATGGTGTCTTCACTCGATGATGTGCTTCCCCAGATCAGCGCGAGTTAATAGACAATCCCTGGAAAGCAGCAGCCATATCGCCAGGTGCAAGCGGCGAGACACCTTGATCATGCTGCCCAGCTCCACCCGACTGCGGAGTCGGAAGGCGGGCACGCATCGCCGAATAGTCGACAACTCCGTGGTGGAAGTTGGCTGGATAGGCGTCAACATTGGGAACCATGGCCGACGCATAGGGCAGCCCTGTGGTCGGCCTGCCAGCGTTTGCAAAGGCACTGTACTGGGCGTACTGATATCCCGATGTGGCGGCATAGCCCGCTGCAGGAACAGTGGTCCGGTCAATGCCAACCCCAAACTGCTGAGGGAAAGCGGCAGCTGGAGGCTGGAAGGTACGATTCGGCTGCGGCTCGGGCTGTGTGTTCTGTCGTCGATCAGCGTTGGCGCCGCCGCGGCCCACTCCGACTGCACCAGGGCCGATGCCACTGGGCGCCTGCAGCCCCAGCGGCTGGCTCGCAAAGGACGCTGGGTTGATGGCCGACATCCAGATCCTGGTCTTGTAAATCTTGAAGAGGTCTGTCACGAGAGAGTTGAAGTTTATATACGAATCGGCAAAATAGTAGAAGGTCAACTTCTTCCAGTCCCTGCAGCCATTGCATTAGTCAGTGTTCGTCCTTAGTCTTGAAGCAGATGGGTGTGGGAAAGAAGCTTACATCTGGAACTCGGCATCGAGAATCTCCATGTTGAGGCCATGTTCCTTGACCTTCTGCATGCAAACGCGCTTCGCCTTAGCCTCATTGCCCTCTTTGTCGCGCAGCGCGTGGATCTCGTGGTTCTGGGCCAGTCGCTTGATGAGCTTGGGCTTCAGCTCGCCGGCGTTGGGCTCCTGGATGTGGTGCTGGCCGGGCGGGCCCATGCCGCCGACGGCGCTGCCTTGGAGGCCATTAGACGCTGCCATGAGCCCCGCACCGACGCCGTCCTGAGCCACGCCTGCATTCTGCGAGTACATCATGAGCCACTTATAGTGCTCCTCGGCAAAGTGCTCCTTTTGCCGCTTAGCCTCGACCCAGTCCACATTGTCAGCTGCCACGGTTCCCAGGTCGGTTCCACGGTCGGCTTCGACGATAACAAGATCGCCAGGCTTGACTGTCAGGCCGGTGCCCTCCTGGATATAGAAGACATCGGCCCTGGCGCATTTGAAGAGAACAACGTGCAGCGGCGTCGAGCGATTCGGTTGTGTGATGCCGTACATAGCCCGATGAGGTGAGGCAGGCCGGTTGGAGAACGGAGCGTGAATGGCATACGAGTACGGGCTGCCAAATGCATGGTGGCCCATAGCTTGCTGCTGCTGCTGTTGCGTAGCGTTTGCCATGCTCGCTGCCCCGGTAAAGTACGATGCTGCAAGACTAAAGTTAACAATGCGTGGACCCTTGAAAGGAAGATGTTACAGCAGTAACAAAGCTAGATGAATACTTACCATGGGCAGCGCCAGGAAAAGACGAGTTGTCAGCATACGGCGAGTTGAAATCTTGCGCGGGCTGCGGCTCTTGTGCAACACCTTCATGAGCCAAGGCGTGGTCGGCGAGAGAGCTGATCGATGGCTGTCTCTGCGGAACGTCGGCGAACGAATGCCTCCGGCTTTGAGGGAGGTCTCCGAGGCCAGGGAAGCCCAGCGAGCTTTGCCAAAACGCCTTCTTTACGTTCTCCAGCTTCCGGTTTTCCACTGTGAAAGGCGAGCGGAAGTGAGGGACACCAGCACCATACTCGCTCATCCTCCGACCCAACGCTCTTCTAGCCGCGAGATCACCTCCTTCTTGCGATTCATCCAGCTCATCAATAGCGTAGTCTGACTCTTCTGGCACAGATGCCTGGATACCATAGCCATTTCCCAGCCCATAGCCGGTGGATGCCCTAGGTCGTAGGCGAGAGTTATGATACTGCTGCTGCTGTTGCTGCTGCTGCTGCTGATGATGGTGTTGTTGTTGTTGTTGCTGCTGCTGGTACTGTGGTTGCTGTTGCTGCTGCTGTTGTTGTTGTTGTTGCTGTTGCTGCTGTCGGAGTAACTGGTTCTCTCGGGTCAACATCTCGATAGTCCGGTCTACTGACTGGTGCTGGCTCCCTTGCAGAGATTCGCCACTCTCCTCATCATCGTCATCGACCTCCTTGACCTTGCCCAGCATGCCCTCGTTGGACATCTCACTTAGCATGCTAGGCCGTGAGGGACGGTGCTGAAGTCCAGAGTGCGGGGGAGGTCGGGACCTTCCTCCCAGGATGGCCGAAGCGCCCATCGTTCCTGTAGTTGAATCAGGATCAAGCTGGCCCACCGAGTAGGACTGGGATCTATATGTCTTGGGGGTGGGATGCAGAGGGATCGCAAAGGGTATTTGCGAGTTCGGAGGCTCTCTGGGGCCCGGCGAGGTCTGAGGCGGGCCAACTTCAGACGCCGGGAAGAAAGAACCACTGGACCCAGGAGGGTGGAGCGAGGTTGGCGAGGGCAGGACTTCGGAAAGCCTGGAAGGCGGCTCCTTCCTCTCCGTGTTCCATATGGCCGTGCCCCAGGAGAAAGCGCTCGAGGTCGTATGTGAACGATTCAGGACGGCAGTCGGAGTCGGATGGGAGCCCCAGGCGCCAACGCCAGTGTCGACCGAGGGAGTGCTCGGGTGGGAGGCCGTCGGAGACATGTTGCTGCTGGCAAACGATCCTTTCCTGGGACGGCTAGCAGTCTGGCTCGTGTCATTCAGCCACGAAGCCCGGCGGACAGGCCTGTGCTGGGGGACAGCCGGCTGCGGTTGATCCTGACGGTTTTCCGCCTCGTCCTCCGAGCTTGCCAGAGCCTCCGAGTCGGGGGTCGCCCGCCGGTTCAGTTTATCCAGCAGGCTGTTGGCGGTGGCCGCAGGGAGGCCCGCGGCGGCTTTGGACGGGGCACCGGCCTTGAGAGTGCCGGAGCTCATCGTCCGTGAGATCTGCAGCGTGACGGGCGATGTGCGACGACAGCGACGGCTCTTGCACACCGGACGCTCTCCGAGTGAAGCGAGCAGATAGTCTTCAGGCGCGGGAGCTCACCAGGGCAATGGTCAGGCAGCAAGGATGCCCGATCGCCCGTGCTTACACAGCGGGGGGGCTCGCTAGGTGGCAGCTGGTGGACGGTGCGGTCCGCCCTTGATTCTTGTGTGCGCTTGTGTGAAGGCGACGACAACTCCACAGCCAAGAACTACGATGAATGAGAGTGATTACCAAGTCTGCAACATGGTCCGGTTAGCAAGTGGGCTCGGGCGCAATTGTGGGATTGTTGTATCCGCAAAAGTCGCCAGAGTGGGCTGCCTGTCGTTGACGGGTGATACGAGAAAGCCAAAAGCGAAGCGGGCACCGGCAGCCAAATTGGAGAGGGGCTCTAATTTGCCGCTGCATCGGCCGTCTAGCAACCGTCGACGGATTCGCCCGAGCGACCATGGCAAACCGATTCCCGCACACCCCGGCATCCCCAGACCATTGCGCAAGAGGCCGCCTGGGTGCGGGCAGCTGGTCCGTTTTGAAACATCGCTTGTGTGCAGCTTCAGATCCGTTTCCCGTAGCCGCCGCCTGAGCGCTCAAAAAAATCGAGCATTGTGTGTGTGTGTGTGTGCTGCGTGGCGCCAACTTGGCGGGCCGCAGGTGCACACGAAACACCAAGATCCGAATCCAATAAGCGATGCGATAGAAATAGCAACGGCATATCGATGGCCAGATCAGGGTGAAGGCGCAAAAACAGACGGGAAGAGAAGTGAAGGAAACCTACCAATCGATGCGAATGTAGTGCAATTCTAATAGGCCGGGGGTATCCGAAAGAAAGTGATATTCTAAGAAGCTTGAGGCTGTCGGGCGCGTCGTCGTAAAACAAGAAAGAAATGCACACCCCGTTGGGTCGATTGCGGGAAACGCCGCCGTCTTTGTTTCTTCTTTTTTGGGGCGTGCGAGTCTAGGCCTGCTCGCGTCGGTCGTGTGTCGTACGTCGTCAGAGGCGGGAGTGGGGCGCAGTAGGCGATTAATCTGGACAGTCGCAGAGTCCAGGTCGGTGTGTGGAAAAGAGAAAGTAGAGAAAAGGCCGGATGGCAACAATGAGGTTGGGCGGAAATGGAAAAGGGAAACGAAGGAATTACGGCGGGTGGTCGCTGGAAGGGGGTATAAAATCGCCCGAGTCTAAAAAGCCTGCCTCTAGGGAGAAAAAAAAGCCCACACAACCCTCTTAAAAAGGTATATTTTTGTCGTTCTTGCTTCTCTCTGTCTTCTTCTTTTTCTTCCGTGCTTTTTTTTCTGGTTCCCCGATTATGTAGGGGTTGGCTTGATGGATGGGAGAGGGGATGGAACGGATAGAACAAAAAAGAAAACGTCGGGGAGAATGCGACCTCGCCTTGTACAACAGCTACAGCTTTTTTTCTTTGTCCACGACGGGTTGCGACAGAACTACGCGTGGCCCATCGTTGGCGCCGGCTGATGGGCTGTCGCACTGGAGGGCACANGGTTTGGGCAGGGTAGATGACGGTTGCAGCGCAAGCCTAGGTGGCTGTCTGACAGGAGCAGGTAATAAACAGGGCCAGGGCGGATGGTAGGCAATTGGGCGGATGGAGATGACGGGACAGAGAGTGGGCGCGTCGTCGCTCCAGGCCAGACAAAGATTCTCGACGCGCGCGCTCGAGATGGACGGGCAGGCTGCACTGGAGAGACTAGCACTGGATGTGGAAACGAAAGCGAGAAATAAAGAAGCAGGTTTGCAAGGTCGGTGGTCGGGTATGCAGAGGCGGAGCGGCGTCTTTAGCTTAGCAGGGCGCCGCTAAGAAAGTAACAAGCTGGCGGGCCTGGGGAGTTTGGGGTGGGCGGTTTGAAAGAGGGGTCGATCCGGCTGGATGGTGGTGGTGGTCTGTGTTTCCTCAACGTCCAATGTGGCTGGGTGCTGCAGCTGGGCACCGGCGCGGCCAGACCAGACAGAGACACCAGACGCTAGCGGCGAGGGGGCCGGCGCGACCAGAGCCTGAACGCCGGGGCAACCAGATTCCTCAAGGGTGGTTTTTCTGGAAGTGTTTCTACTTCTGCAGCACCGCGCCGATTGGCTGCAAACCTTGGGTCGCTGCAGGTGGTGCAGATGTTGATGGGCGCTGTCGATGCCGGCTATGTGTTGGTTGGCCGCAGTCGGTCCTGGGGATGCGTTGATGTTCTGGCAAGGAATGATGATGGAAGGCGACTGCTTCGCAATTGGTCCTTGAGGGGGTGGGTGGGACGCATCAACATCAATGAGGAGGAGCCGAGGTGCGGAGGCGCGAAACAAGGCTGATAAAACCGATGACGAAAAAGAATCAGACACATGAGCAAGAGGGATGGACCCGATCAAGAAAAAAAAGAGAAAAAAGGGAAAAAAAAAAGGGAAGAGACCAAAAAGCCCCAGCCCACTGCAGGCTCGCCCTGGGCTGACCGGGTGAGGAGAACAGAGTGGATAAGATTCAGGCGAGGCCGTCTTGGACGGCGGGCAGGTATGGAGGTGGTGTCTCGTCAAGGAGTGTGTGCGCTGGGATGCCTCCAGGCTGAGCCCATCTCTTCCGCCCTCTCGTTGCGGCCTGCGCGCTCCCCCCGCAATGCATGGCGCCGTCCGTGTGTTGATCGTTATTTTCCTGTGCTCGGGTTGCAGTCGCTTTGTGCATGTCCCCTGTCCTTTCTGTTCCGCCTTCTTCATTTCTCCGCGCTTTCTCTCCGCTCTCTGCCCACCAGGCAATGGGAGCTTAAGCCATCAGGGGTGTCTGGCTATCGGGCGGGTGCGGGAAGGGAGGGTGCAATAAATGAAATGGCCATCTGTCCCCACTCGACCCGTCCTTCGCCTCCTTGAGCTGGCCCACTGAGGGGCTGAGCTTGCCCTGCAGCGGACTCAAAATGGGTCACAAGGGGGTGAAGCCACCAACATTGGGGCCCTCTGAATGGCCCAAATCAAGGGCAAACTTTTCCCGGCTTTGCCTCCCAAGTTGCCCTGTCCGCCCACACCCCCGTCGAACCGCATCGTCACAACTTTTGTCTTGTCCGCGGGCTTTTTGCCAGGAGGCCCTATCACTGTAGCCGGCTTTGCCAAGGTTGACTATTGCGGGAGCTAAGCTTCGATTTTGCGTACATCAAAACGGTTGTAGGTTTGGTGCGGATAGGCCTCAGGACGGCAAGCAGAGCCATCGCGAAGTGCTTGCCCCTCGGCGGCCGTCGAGGTTTCGGCCCTCCGGCACCAGAACCAAGGCACACAAGCACTATGCCTCTCGCAGACGGAGGGCTCGGATATATTTCATGTTGGTGAAAGTGGCAGTCACTCCTTATTGCGGCTCATCTGGCCAGCCCCTCGGCAGCCATCACGGCTTTGGGCAAGAGGGTGAAGACACCTCTCCCCGGCGGGCTAGACGCTGCGGACAGACACCGGCTCCTGTTGAATATAGAAGCCGGTCCAGCCGGCTCACTCGGCAGGTCATCGGTGCCACAGCGGCCAAGACCTGCGATGGACCCTGAAGGAGCCAGCACCAGCGCGAAGTCTGATTGATGGCGCGGGCGGATGGGGAGGGTCGGCAGGTTGCTAGTGACCAGCCGCTCACCACCAAAGCCCTCGCCATGTCTGTCAACCTGCGGGACAAGACAGGGTTGGCTGCACTTCTTCGGAGAGCTCATCTCTGCTCAAACACGGATTGCCTCGCCGCAATGTCGATTCCCCGGCCGTTTGCTCGTCAAGCGACGTGCATCCTGCGGCGCACGGACGCGTGCCCCCCTCCTTTCCAGGCACGGCCCCGGGTTCGATCAACACGACACACAGTCTATTTTGCTTTCAAAACCGCGAAGCTCAACCCGTCCGGTCTTTTGGGCCGGCCAGGCGTTGTCCACAGACAAATACACTGGCAAACAGGACGAGGCCGGCCAACCTGAGCTCGGTGCGAGAGGTCGGCCAGCCTGAAGAGAAAGAGGGCTCCATCGTCGAAGCACCCAGCCGCGCAAACTGAGGGAGGGGGACCCCGGCACTTGCAGAAGGAAGGGGCCCCCTCAACCTGCATCATGGCTCCATGGTAACATGAGCCCGTTGAAGCGGCGTCTCTCGCAGCCGCTGATACGCTGGAGGAGACGCCGCGGTGCCGTTACAACTGGTCGATGCATATGTGCTAGGCATGAAAAGGAGGCGACACCCTTTCGCCTCCGTACGATATGCACAAGGTATACATGCATACGCACTCTGTGCACACCAATCCCGTGTGCATCCCAACTATAGTGGTGCACAGGACGAGGATGTGGCGGCAGCAGACAGACCCAAAAGATCCAGACCGCGTCTTTGGCAAGCTCGCCTAGTACTCCGCACCGGCCAGTGGTTCAACATGCCCTTGTACGGGCTGCATCCGACTGTGAAGACAGCACGTAACACCGGCAGACGTTTGCGGTCCGATCAGGGTGGGGGCGCCGGGGATTAACGACATCGAGATGGATGTTTTAACACCGGGATTTGCAGGTTATGATCCATGCCATCCTGGATGGACCGGACGGTGCAAAAACTGGCTTTACCGCGTCGCAACCGAAAAAGCAAAGACAGGGAGAGAGAGAGAGAGAGAGAAAGAGCAATCTTCATAGCGGGCCTACCATCCCGTCACACCGGCCAGCCACTTCTCTCGCAAGTCTGCGAAGCCAGGCCGGCTGCCATTTTCAGGCTTGTATGGTGCCGAAGACGAGCGACTTGGAGAAGACGGACGCATCTTGCTGCCGCCGCATGCATATCACGCGCTTTTCCTCCTCCCTTTCTCTTCAGGCCACCTTGCCAAGGATGGGAGAGAGACAGAGCATGTTTCTCGTAAGGTGTGCTGCAGCCGGTGGACCAATTAATGATATGCACAACAGCGGGGTGGTGGGAAAAGTCAGCGCTCTGCACGGGGCGGATGAAGAGCTGGCTTCATTTTATGGCAGCACAGCAAGGTGGTGGAAGACAATCGGCTGCGCCCTCGCATTTTTTTCTCCGACGTCCAGTCGACCTGAGCCTCCATCTCCTTTTTCTCCTCCCCCGCCTTCGTCGAGCAGGTGAAATGGAGACAATGCAAGATAGGCAACACTAGCCAAAATGACAAAACAATATAGAATCGGTGCACAAATGAGGCAATTACTCCCTTGCATCTAGATAGGAAGCCAGCCCCCCGCCAGATCGCAGACAGGGACGCCACGCAATTTTCGAAATGCCCTCCAACTCCTGCACAACCAGGAGGGTCGTTTCGTGAAGGCTAAAACGGGGGCTGGGGCATCCCCGCCCAGCGCAGTCGTGCCACTACCGTGCGCCGAGAGCTTGCTGCGGGAAGCTAATCTTGCCCCGATTGGTGCATCGCTGGCGGGTCGCCCAGGAGGGTTCGCGGCCCCAGAACCATAGCAGAGATGAGTGGGAATCCCCGAGCCGCCACCACCACCCACCTGATAATTATCGCGACGCTTTTGCACCCCGCGCCATCGCTCGTTTCCGCTCAACTCAGCCCCCTCCCCCCCTCTGCGGAGCCAAGGCACCACAGGCGGGTGAGGCGGCTTCGAGAGCCCACATGGAATAGGCGAGCATGCAGTAAACGAAGCAAGAATGGAGGGGGTTTGAAACAAGACAAACGCCCTTTTGTCCCTCGTGACATTATCTTGGCGCTCGCTCTCTTTTCCCCTCCGCTCGACCTTTCCGCTTTGGAACCTACCCCGGATTCTCGTCCGCGCCCGCTCGCGGCCCAATTGGCCCCTCAGAGATTCATAGATTCACACCCTTAGCTTTACCACGCAGGAAGGAAGCTTGCCATGCCAACCCCTCACATGCCCTCTTCCCGATGGAGCAACCGCCCGCCCACTGCGCAGGAAAAGGAACAGAAAAGAAAAAAGCAAACCCAGGATTGGCGGACCAAGGTCCCAGGTACAAGTCCGCCTCCTCCCTCATTGTTTCCTACAGTAGCTCGGCTTGTTTGGCTTGTTTTGCTTGTTTGGCTTCCGCACAAGCGACGCATGGCACGCTGTGATATATCGGAATGTTGAAAATGCGTGGTGGAAGCTGTCTTGACCTCGTGCTGTGTATAACCAAGCAAAGTTCGCATTCAAACCATTACTCCCGTCACGGGCCCTTTATGAGACACACCTCTTCGTACACATTCCATCTCGGCACCATGAGTCTCACCAAGTGCACAGCTCGTTTTACTAACCAGGAATGGTGTCCAGGCTACCTTTACCAACCTTCGAAGGCGGATCCTGGCCCTTTTGGGCTTTTAGCTTCTCCTCGAACTTGGCAAACTCCTTTGCCGCGATCTCCTCCTCCGGGTCCAGGATCTGGATCACTCCCTTGACTTCTTCGATCTAGAGGTTCCCGAGCATGTATTCGTCAGTAAGAAGAAAAGAAGCATGGACCACAAAACATGTGCACCATGTGGCGTGGGCGTCTTGGCACCGACGGGTACTCACATAGTGCATGAGCATGCCCTCGATACCGTTCTTGAGGGTGACGGTGCTGGAGTCGCACGTCCGACAGGCGCCGCGGAGCTTGAGCAGGACGTTGCCGTCCTCGAAGCCGCGGTACTCGATGTCGCCGCCGTCCTCCTGGATGGCGGGCCTGATGCGCGTCTCGAGCAGCTCCTTGATCATGCCCACCACCTCGCTGTCGTTCTCGTTGTAGCTGAGGCTGTCCTCCTCCCCTCCTGTCTCCTGGCCATTCGAGGCTGCACCATCGCTGCCGCTCGCGCCGGCGTCCGCGCTACGCGCGACGACGTTGACGATCTTTTGCCCCGAAGTGATGGCCTCGGTGATGAGCGAGAAGACCTCGGGCCGAATATGGGCCCAGTTGGCGTCAGGCGCCTTGGTCACGGTGATGAAATCGACGCCGTAAAAGACCGAAGTGACGCCGTCGACGTTCATGAGCTGCGCCGCCAGCGGCGACGGATAAGGAGGCGCGATGGTCGAGCGCGGGTTCAGGTACTCGATGAAGGGCGTCGAGATCTCCTCGGGCAGGATCCGGTGGTTCGGCAGGAACTTGAGCGCATCCGGGTTCGGCGTCGCCTCGTTCTGGATGAAGATGGTCCGCCGGCTCAGCAGGCCGCCCCAGGGCTGCTGGTGCTGCTGGTGCGCGGGCCGTATCCTGGGTCTTTGCGACGAGGGCGTGAAAGACGAGGGCGTTTTTGTGCAGATGTGGGCGGCGCGCCGAGCGGCGATATGGCGCAGGCTGGAGAGACCGGCGGTCCTGACTGGCCGCGGGCGGGACAGGACCAGGGCCGACGTCCGCAGGAGCTTGTTCGTCATGGCGACGAGGGGGTGCCGCTGTGGCTGCGGTTCTTTGGATGGGAACGGCGAGTAACCCGAGTTATTCTAGGCCAGCTTGCGATAGATAGGTTGGCGCTCGAGGGCGGCTATGGAAGGCAGTCGTAGGCTGGTGGCTTGGACAAGAAACGATTCGACGCCGCTGACAACTGCACCGATCTCCGATCGAGCCGATAGCGAGGGAAAAAGTCTGCAGGCGAATAGCGACGAAGGAATTTGCGTCATATTCCCAAGCGCCAAGCCTGCGGCCCCACAGGCCCCTCCGCTCCACCCGCCCGGTGGTCTGTGTTCGCATCAAGATTGGCGGGTAGCACCATATTTTTTTTCTGTCACCTGTGGCTCATGTTGCTGTCATTCGGCACCCGATGTCGGCTGCATTTTCTGATTGGCAACCTAAACCAAAAGTCGCTCGTTAGCTTAGGCCTCAGAAACGACGTCTAGTTGTGCCTATCGCACACCGGTCGCTCGGCCCCCCCACCCGTCGCCGCCGCAAGACTGCCCGCCGTGCCGCCTCGTACCTCCGCGCGACCGCCAATCATGTCGGTGTCGCCGACCAACGGCATCTCCAAACTGACGGTCGAGGACAGCGAGCTCAACGGCGGCGCTACCGCCACTGCTACCACTATGGGTCTTGCCACCGGCGCCGGGAATGGCAACACCGCCGGTGGGGCCGGTGGTGTCCAGACGACGACGATGACTACGACGACGACGACCGCGTCTGCCGATCCCGCGACGCGCGCGAGGGGGTTCGGCGGCCGCAAGGCTCGCAGCATGTGCGGCGTCTGCCAGAAGCAAGTCAGCAACTACAAATGCCCTCACTGCGCCATTGCATAGTAAGTTTCCCTGCGCCACCGCCCACTGAACCGTGCCCCAAGTGTTAGTCACCTTGTGCTGACAGGCGCCTCCACTCTGCAGCTGCTCCGTCGCTTGTTCGCGCGTTCACCGCGAAACCCACCCGGCCGACTCGCTTCCCCCGAAACCACCACAGCCCGCACGGCCCGGCAGCACGCCGCAGCAGCCCAGGCCCGCCCAGCCGCAACAGCAGCAGGCGGGGCCTCACCCCTTCAGCGTGCTCGACGACTCCCCCGAGCTAAAGCGGCTCTTCAAGAAGTACCCCGGCCTGCCCACCGCCCTCGAGAGGGTCCACGAGGCGACATTGCCCCCGAAGAACGTCTCGACCGGCATCCACGCCATGATCGACGCGACCCGCAACAAGAAGCAGGAGCCTTGGTCGCCCGACGTAGGCTTGCGCCGCGGGCGCGCCGCCCTGCGCAAGGCGAGGACTGACCCGGGAGAGGATGGCGACGGCGTCAGGGAGTATTGCGAGCTTGTCCGCTACCTACTGTCCAAGTCGGACAGTGCCGGCAACGTGAACGACTTGGTGCAGCGCGAGGTCTCCCAGGGCGAAGTCAAGTTCATACGGGACCTGCAACAGCAGGAGTGGGCTGACTAGCGCCATATTTAATCCACTCAGAGCAATGGGTGGCTCCACGAGCTTCTCTTGGTCACGGCATTTCGTGATCAAAGACTGGTCGCTGCGAGCACATCATCGCAACCAACCCACGGCGATGACTAGAACTACCCAACCAAGACCATGACCAGCCGGCCCGAAAACCAGCCGACCACACAGGCGCAAGCCACAAGCTCGCATATGGTTCAGTAACGACCCATGATCGCTTGGGTACAGGAAAATGTGAAGGATATTAATGTATTAAGTGTAGGTTCATCAGCCCGACATATCAGCTCTATACTTCGCTTCTATACATGGGGTGCGAAAAGCGGCTAACGCTTGAACCTAGAGAAAAATCCAACCTTGACAGGCTTGGATAGTTCCGGCGCCTCGTCAATGGTCTCCGTCTCGCCACGACCATTTTTGGAATCCTTGCCCCCGAACTTCCCACGAAGGCTCCATATGGATGACGTCCGCTTGAGAAGGAGCGGCACGGTTCTGGCCCTCCGGATGGGCTTGGCCTCGTCGCTCTGCGTCCAGTCGACGCGATGCTCGGCGGCGTCGTGCGGCGGGGGGCAATACTTTGGAGGGGGTGAATCCTCGCGAAGGCCCGGCGAGGCTGGAGGAATAGGCAGCCCATGGCGGTTGTCGCCCAAATCCTTCTCCCGACTCTCCAAGAAGTCGCCTGTGCTACTCCTCCTATTCTTCTGGTGCTGGCGATGAATGCTGCTGTGATGTTGATCCCCGCCGCCGAGACTTAAGCCTCCCGTGAAGGTGTGGCGGTGGTTGTTCTGGGCGGCCTGTTCCCTGCCCTCGTCCAGTTCAGCCGCATCCTCAAGGATGCGGGTGCGCTGGAACTGGTTGCGCTCGTGCAGCTGCTCGCGCCTGCTCTGCGCTCGGCGCAGCGCCTTGGTCTGCTCGGCGACCGACGCGTTGGGGTCGACGTGGTCGGCCTCGAGGTGGAACTTGAGTGCGTTGCGCGACAGCTTGTGCACCAGCCCTTGTCCACCACTGCCGCCGCTCATGTTGGTGGCCGTTGTTGTCAGCGCGAACTGCGCCGCTGCCTCGCGCGGCACGTACGGCCCGCTGCTACCGTTTTCGGCCAGTGGCTGGCTCTTCAGGGCCGACTTTGATGTTTTCCTCTTGGCCTTCTCCAAAATCGACATGGACTTCCTGATAACGAGGCCGCGGGACAACGACGACGACGACGATGACAGTGCTTCCTTGCCGTTCCCGAGAGGCTTGGAAGACTTGGCAGTCGCGGCGAGGGCGGCGGCTTCGGCCTTGGCAGCGCGCTTCGTGCGCCCGGCCGAGGCCTTTTGGTCAGCCAGCACGAGGTACAGCCGGCGCGACAGTTCGTCCGGGTCGACGGGCCCTCCGAGGCCATTCCGGCCCTGCTTGGGCTTGCCAGGTCTGGCGGACTGGTGACGGGTGCCGGCGCCGGGCCTGCCTTTCGCGTTGTAGTTCATGGTTTTGTCGTGCATGTGCATCCCACCGCGCACAAACGCCCATAGAATGCCTCCGAGGCTGTGATTGGCGAGTTGCCGGCGGCAATGGTCGCACGACAGGCGCTTTCCTGCCTCCTATTCCTGTATCAAACCACAGGATGTTTCGCGGGTTGGATGCTCCGGGGTACAAAATCGTATGTCCTAGCCGATGCAGGCGAGTTCGCAGTGGAACGGGAGGTGCAGCTTCGATCCCTGGTTTCTTGTGGCGAGGCGAGAGGATAAAAAAAGGCCGTGGCAGTAGACGCCGTGGTTGGCAGGGCGGTAGGATGCCGGTGTAGAAGAGACGAAACAGCGGGAACGTCCCCTCGGCTTAAGAGGTTCGCAGCAGCAGCTAGGCTTGTTTCGGAAAAAGGACGGCGTCTTGCTGGTTTCGGAGATGAGTTGTAGGAGACATGGAGAGGGGAGAGAAAGGGATGATGGGTGGGATGGAGGTTGAGAAACAGAACACGAGAGTCAGCACCCGTACGCCTTTTCAACCACCGCTGGACGGTGATGTTTCCAGCGCCAAGCCGGCTGGGCCACTCCCCTCGCAGCTTATTGCGTGGTTTGGGGGTTTGTTTGGTCTCTCGACTGTCCAAAGCAAGGGACAGGACGAGGAAACAAAAAACAGGGCCGGAAGCGAGGAAATAAAAACACGAAAGGTGGGTAAAACAAAAATAAAAAAGAGCCGGCAGAGATCGCATGCCGGATATGTACGAGTGTGGATCAACGATTCCTAGACGAAGACCGAGCCATTCTAGGGGCACGGGGACAGGGGTAGGCTAGACCTGGTGCATTCGGTCGTGTGGGGATGACGACGGGGGTGTGGGAAAGGAGGGTCGCAACAAAGGGCACACACGACGAGGCGCGAGCTGCCAAGCTGGGGAGGAGAGGGCTGGACCAGGATTGGCCCATGCGCGCAGCGGGCAGGACAATCCCATCCTGCCCGCAGTGGCCGAGCAGAGACGGCAAAATAGAAACAAAGGAAGGGCGACGGCTGGCAAGGTTCGATGGCTGGCGCCCGCGTCGTTGGATGCGGGCCGGGTAAAGCCACCCCAAGGGCAAAGTGTGTAGGGAACAGAGCGACATGACGCCCGGGACTCGGGTGCCCGTGTTATGGCAGTGACACCTCTCAAAATTTCAAGGCGAGGCAGCGAGAAAGCGACGGTTGCTATGATGCCGTTATGTGGGCTCTGTGGCCCCCGCGTACGTCAGGGACCAATGCGCTACAGTCGCCCTTGTATCCCCGATAATGCCGCAACCTCTGTTCTTTCTGTATTTTTTTTCCTTCCCTTCCTCGATCTTGTCCTTCCTCGCCGCCGTTTCCTGTCAGCAGTGGGTCCCCCCGGGTCTGGTGACGAACGGCAGTTGCAGGGAGAGAGGAACGGGCGCCAAAGGCCGAAAAGAGAGGGAGCAGTGGAAGTTGCAGGCGGCAAATGGGCACTTGACTCCGAGAACAGGAACGGCCAATAAATTGCCTGCACTAACACCCGCCCTAGCCCCAATCCCAGCGTGGAGATGGAGGGACGACAGGGAATGGGATGCACGAACAAGGGTAGGCCATGGTTCTGCCCCGCCGCGGCCTGCCGCTCGATCCAGCAGGCGCACCCAGGACGAAATGTGGGCGGCCGAGCTGGGAAGGGCAACACGGTGGCCACGCTACCCAAGGTTTTGCTTGATGTCAAGACGCTTTAAGCTCATCCCGCACGAATCCTGAGCCGCCGGGCTCGGCTCTGTTTGGCCTGGAGACGGCCGAGCAAGCGCCGGGAACAGACTGGAGATGACGAAAGCGAGCCCTGCTAGCGCGAAAATGACAAAAAAGAGAGGCGAAGCAGAAAAAAAGCGCAAGAGCCGAGCAGCCGAGAAAGACGATGCGGCAATGTCCGCCCGCTCGCCCAGCACCCAGCCTGGGACTCTCCAGGGATCTCCCCTCCTGACCTGATCTCGCCTGCTCGATCCACTGCCCAAACAAGCAGGTTTTCTTTCCTTTTGGACCACCCACCTTGTCACCGTCGTACTGTGGGGATTGGCCAATCAAAGGGGGCCGGCCAGCAAAAGCTCGCCAAGGGTCGCTACAGTGCAGTGGTGGGTGACGTGCGTCCGTGCTAGTGATGGCGCCGGGGGGGGGGGCTCGACTGGCTGGGAGGGCTGACCGTTGGAGAAGCGCCGCCGGTGACTGATGACCTGGCCTGGCGGGTGGTGGCTGGAGCTATTTGAAGCTGCGTCTTGCCGGCCTTGCCGGCAGTCCACCGGCCATCCCCTGCGGCCCATGGGAACTACTCCGGGCCCGGACAGGCACCTGGCAAGCCATGGCACCGTCAGGGCCCGACTTCGGCTCGGAGACCGGAGCACACATGCATTGAGCACACGCCGACACCTGCTCCCTCCGCAGACATACAGGCCTGGGCCAGCCAGCGGTACGCTCCAGGCTGGTGGCATTGGGGCCAGTCTTGCCTTGGGCCGACAGGGAAAGCACCAGCCAACCAAACCAGCGTGGGCGCCGTTGGGACAAATCAGTCTCTGAGCCCTTCCTCGCTTAGGCACGCCACCCAGATCGCCAAATGCCATGTCGTAGTATTCAAGACGCGCGTGAGCGTCGAGTCCGTCCTGCACAAAAGGAGAGAGCCAATCACGGAAGAATGCGGCTTTGCCGGACCTGCTAGCGCCAGGTCGATCGTGTGGCAGACCTGCGTGGCAGGTACATATGCATGCGGGAGGAAAAAAAAAACAATATTTCTGTGCAGCGTGCGAGTGCTACCCCCTCGCTTCGCCATGGAATCCTCGTATTCGAGGGCCTCGTCGAGGGTTCCAAGTCCGCTTTTCCAGTCACGGCGTTCAACTCGATTTGCGAATGGCCCCGAGGCCGCAAAACTATGGTGCGCAGCGGTAATATCCTTCCTTTCTAGGTTTCCCCTTCACGGCTAGGCCTCACCGACCTGTATGCCACTATCTCGTCAGGTGACTTCGTGGGAACATCCTTGGAGCTTTAACCACCAAGATCCTTCCATCGTGCTTCCGTCACATCATCGATATCCCTCTTTCCGCCCTGATTGAGGGTATTTATTTTCCTTCCTTCTTGGCTCTGCGAAGCCCACTGCCATCTCCGCGACGGCATCTCCGGGTCCCAGCCAGGGGTGGAAAGAAAGAAAAGAAGAAAGAACCATCGATTGTCCAATGAGGATCATCCAATAGTAGAAGCCCCGTGCTTCAAACTTGAGAGCCGTTGCCAGCTGTCATCAGCGTAGCTGTCACAGTGCACGTGCAGCTTCTCAACTCGTGCCTCAGTCTTCGACTCCTGCTAGGTAGGTAGATGCCTACCTTTCTGGGTACCGGGACATATGCTGTAGCCCTCGGCAGACATGGTGGACCGTCCCAACTGGCCCGCCGTGAGGGGGACGATAAGAATAAGCGAGTCAGCCCCTCACAGCTCCTGCGGCGAGCCCAACCCCGCGATACAGTTGGCCGTCAGGTTCGTCGCCTTTATCTCGCGTTCCGTACCTTGGCCGGTCCGACAACCAGCCTGGGAGAGTCAGGGTATGATGGGCACAGCGATGGACCCGGCTTGTTCTGCTGGGCCCTCTCCCGGACCGAGCCTGTCACCAGCCGACGTGGAAGCCCGAGAGGAGCCGGGAGGCTGGAACGGGAAAACGAGTGACAATAATAACGCCATAGTGGGCCCAAAAGGCTGCGGTATCGTGGAGATGGAGGCGGGCACAGCGGGGGATAAGGGAAGGGATGTTCCCCTCTCCCTCCACCCGCCATTTCTCTGGTTGTTTTCTCGCAATACCCTCTTGCCGACGTCTGGCGGTGTGCGTTATCGGAGAGAGAGACAGACGAAGCGCAAGTCATGCGAGGTAGCCTTAGCTGCATATGCAGTGTCTTCCCCCTCAGCATCTCTCTACCGAAAGCGGGCTGGCCTCCAAGTCCGGGCGCCGCATGTGGTGGAATGCGAAATGGCGCCGCGGCACGCAAGCCTGAGCGCAGGGGAAAAGCCGGGCGGGCCAGATCGGTTGTGCATGGTTGTTTTGCAGTCCTCCTTCCCCTTTGGCGTTTTGGCCCCATTCTTGCTGGTCAGGCATTGAGCCCAAGAAAAAAAAGGATGCTATGGAGATCCCGGGCACGCCACGCGCTAAATACTGCCCTTGGTTCACGTCCATTTTGGGCAAGCTGCCGCGGACGGGGGGCAATGCGAGATGTGATGGGCGCCCGCCGCGGTGGCACGAATCAATCTATCGCCCCAGGTCGATGTTTCGAAACGGTGCGCTCCGACCTGCGGCTGCCCAGGGACCAAGCCCCATTTCGCTCTACGACGAGGCAGCAAGGCGATCAAGCCCCGCGCGCGCCTACGGTGGTGGGGGAGAGCTGGGGGTTGGCTCGGGAAGCGGCAGCACAATCATCTCCTGAGGGCGGGGGGCGACTTTGGCTACACGGCGGCTTGCCTCGGCGGCAGGATGACGGATTCTCCGCGTGTTTGAGGCTTCACCGGCTGGAAACAGGCTCGACGGCACCTCCGCGATGGCCTCCTTGAAATCGACAGTGCCAACCATCCCCGCCTCTCGGGCTCGGCGAGTTTCTCATGCTCGGTTAGCGGTGCGCATGCGAGATCTCGTTGTGGGTAACGCGTCGCGGGGGTCTGTCTGACCGCGTTACATCGAGGCAAAAGAGCACAAAGGGCGTGCGGCAGCTTGCGTCAATACCAGGCCCCGAATATCGCAGAGACAAGGCGTGATAGTGACACACGGAGGCACGGACGGCGTCTCCTTTTTCCTGCTCAAAACAGACGGCAACGCGCCTGGCTGACGGATTCCCCGAGACCTGGGGGCGACTTCATTCCGCACGCGCGCCGCCACTCCATCTCCCTTGGGCCCGTCGCGTTCCTGGGGCAGCGGCATACCTACCTACATATTGCGAGGTGAGCTCCGCTGGGTTCGCACAGCGCACACGCACGCGCCCGATTTTTTGTGTTGAAACATCAATCTGCCGCAACAGGAGCTTGCAGCGCATGCTGGTTCATGTTCGGCGACTTTGCCACGTGCAGACATCACACCACAGCAGCTCTGACTCGAGCTTCCGCCAAGCTCCCAGCAACCAGCCGAGCAACGAACGACGCCAGCCACCAAAAGCAGCAGAAGCAGAGCGCGAGCAAGCGCCCAACAGCGAGCGGCGGTGCGCGCACGCACACACCACCTGGACTAGACCTGGTCTAGACGAGCCAACAGCCCAGAGGTTCGGCCAAGCACTTGATTGCACCCACGGCACCACCACCACGAGCCAGCTCCAGCTCCAGCTCCCAGGAGCTTGACTACCAGGTAGGGTCTGCGTCCCCCTCCCTCCCAGCGAACCCACCTCTTCGACACCCGCGTACGCCCAGCCGCGATATCGCTTCCACCTGCAGCCTGCCCAGACCTGCTCAGACCTGCAGACGGCGAGGCAAGCGCACACGTCGCTGCAATCACCACGACTTGCGCTGCACCTTACTGCGCGCGCCTTGACCCCCCTGGCTTCCCGGGCCTCTCCTGCACCGTTGCGCCGTCAAGTCGCATTGGCCCGCCCACACTGGAAGAAAAAATAGGACCCCGAAGCGAGAGAGAGAAAAAAAACCACCTGTCGGGGACCTGCCCATTTCTCCCTCGCCCCGCGACCGCGACCGCGACTAGTAACGCGGCCTCCTGACCAAAGCACCACAAGCGCTGCACCGCCGAAAGCACACCAACCAAGCCCAAGCCCAATCCCACGCCGACCCAGGCACGCAGAAAAATACCCCAAGGTCGTCGATCGGGGGACGTGGGGAAGAGGCAAGGGCTGCGGGCCAACTAGAAGACGAGCCCACCGCCCCCATGTAAGTCCCTACTGCGAACTTCCTTGACCAAGACGTGTGCTGGGTGCTGCTGTCCTTGCCCGTGCCGGCTTGTTTCGTCTGTACCAGCCGCCCCTTTTGGGCGCTGGACGCTAAGTTGCTTTTTTCCCGTCCTGCCGGCGCGCCATTGGCTGGTCGTCTGCTCGGTTCGCTCGCCAGCGCCTGCTGCGCTCCTGCGGACAACATGTTGGCGGCTCGTCGTTTTGTTTGCCTAGAGGAGACCCCCGGGTTCCCGTCTTTTGGGATCATGGTGGTGGTCTGTCCTATTTTCCTCTTCTTTCCTTCTTGTTGCCCTGCCGCCGTCCCTGCCTCCTGTTTCCTTGCTGCCTCCTGTCTGCCTCTCTTTGCCGCATCCATCTTTTCTCCTCTGTCTTGGCCTTCCGGCGCGGGCGACGGACGGCATCGGGAACCCGCTCTCGAGTCGGACACTGCAGCACAGGCCACGCTCCATTACGGAGCTGCCCCTCCTTTGGGTAACCCATCTAATGGCGTCCAAGTTGCGCGGTCAGCGCACCCACAGCCTTCCAGACGATCCCTCGGCCTCGCAGCCTCCCTCGTCGCGCAGGTCCGGCAGGTACTCGTCCTCTTCCCGGCACGGCTCGAGGTCCGGGTCCAAGTCGAAGCCGACCTCGCCGCTGCCATCGCCGACCGTCCGCAACTTCTTTTCGCCCTTCTCCTTCGCCAGCGAATCCCAGCCTTCGGGCTTGCGGAGGCCTGTGTCGGACCGTTCGTTCCTCGAGCTCGATGATCCGCCACCGCCGCACGCCCCCCGCCCCGACCGAGACTCGATAGAGTCCATCGCCGAAGACCCCTTCTTCCAACGCTACGCGGCCCCTCCGGGCGATTCGCACGCCCCCCCGCCGTCCAGCACCGCCGACGCCAGCGCCTGGCCGCCTCCTCGCTGCGAATCCCTGACGCTCAACACGGCGGCTGCAGCCGCAATTGCCAACGAGGACACCCTCCCCAGCAACCGCAACAGCAAGCCCACAAGCGCACACTCCGCAGGCCCAATGGACTCGGTCAACATCGCCGTCATCGGCGCCAAGGGCGTCGGCAAGTCGGCCTTCATCCAGCGGGCGCTGAGCCAGACCCGGCCGCTACACTCCAACGTCACGCCCGTGCGACTCAAGGCCGAAGGCGGCATGACCCTCTTCGTCACCTTGATCGAGCTCGACCTCGAGGATTTCGACGACCACCAGGGCGACCAGCCAATCCGCTGGCCGACGCACATCGCCGGCCACTCGGTGGCTCTGCCAAAACCTCACTGCGCACTCGTCCTGTACGATGTGACGAACATGGATAGCTTGAGGTTACTACCGCAAATAATGGGTACGTCTGGTAGCGAGAGAAAACCCCGTTCTCCCATGAAAGCAAGAGAACAACGAAGACGGGGGAGAGAGAGGCCGCGGCAGCATTGCTGCTGTACTTGCAGTGTTGTGTGACCGATATCGTGTGCTCTGCTACCGTGCTTGTATTTCCCTTTGCTAGGGGCTCTGCCTGTGAGCCCTTGGCGTTTGCGCCGCGGCTTGCCCCCCCCCCCTTCTTTCTTGCTGGCCCGTCTCCTCCCGACCGGGGTCTTGCTGCTGTTGATGCCCGTTGCGTGGGCTAACGATGCGATTCGTTGGCAGGTGCATTGGACATGAGCAACCTCCCAACGGTGCTCGTGGCCACCAAGTGTGACAACCCTGAAAGCGCGCGCCGGGTCAACACAGAAGCCATTCCGCGCCACTTCCCCGGCGTTCTGAACCTTATGACCTCAGCAAACGTGCCCAGCACGGCGCGAGAATCGCTCAACGCCATAATCAAGGCCTCGCTCGCGGCCAAGAGAGGTGAGTCGGGACGCAGCGGCTGCGTGCGCAGTTTTTTTTTTGTTTTTTTTCCCCCTTGCATGTCTCCCCTCTCTCGGGTTGACGGTTGGTAACCGTCCCGTCGGGATGGGTCGACAATTTAATGCTGGTTCCCGGAGGTCCCGCGCCGCAGTGTTTGTTGGTCCAATTTTGGGTCCCCCCTAGTCTCCACGCGCAAGAAACAGCTGAAGCCCAGGGGCTGCGGCGGAATGAGAGGGTCCTCGAGCAACTGGCTGCGCCTGGGCCTCCCCCCTCAACTCTACCCCCGGGAACCCGCGTGGTCTGGGCCAGCAGACTCACCTCCCCCTGGGTCGCAGTTGGCCACCTCGTTGTTTTTCGCCTTCCCGGCCATGCTGACAATCAAACCCCAATCAATTGAACCACAGGCGGCGACAAAGCCGAGTCCACCATCTCCCGACGGCGCGCGGCCTCGTCGGCTGCCCATCTCGAAGCCCCCGACTACATCAACGGCCGACCCCTTAGCCAGCACTCCAAACACAGCCGGGCGAGCTCCGATTTATCCCTGCTCCGCGGCGTGCCCCCGCCCGGTGCCAGCGACGGCTATCGGGGCCAATCCAGGTCCCGGTCACCGAGAATGGACTACCCCTCCACGCCTCAGACCAGCTCATCGGCCTTTGGCGGCGGCTCCGACACCCCCGACGACGGTGGGGGCCTCACCGTCTCCAGCATGCTGCGTACCCATGGCGGCGTCCGCCTAGACTCGGGCCGCGACAGCTTCCTCGATGTCGACGAGTCCGAGGCCGAGTCGTACAGACAGTCGGACGACATCCCCATCCTACAACGCAACGACGAGAACTTCCCCGAGCAGCCCGCCAAGCCCGTCGGTGTGAGCTTCGACGACCTTGTCGACCGCCTGCTGGCCCCTCGCATGACGAGGGCCGACAACCAGTTTGCCGACATTTTCCTCTGCCTCTATCGCAAGTTCGCGCCCCCACATGTCCTGTTCAACGCCGTCCTCGCACGCCTGGAGATCGGGAGGGAAAAGAGGGACAAGAAGGATGGAATCTACCTTGTCCAGATTCAGTCGCAGCTGCATATGGTCGAGGTCATTGCTCGCTGGGTGCAGCTGTACCCGGGAGATTTTGCCCGGTCTGCCACGAGGCGCCGTCTCATCGAGTTGGTGGGCCACCTCTCCATCGAGCCCATATTCACGGCCGCCGCCCACCAGATGCGCTGGTATCTCGATCACCGCATAGTCGAGGACGACGACACGGGGTGGGCTCAGTCAGACGACGTGGATGAAGAGCCGGCCGGGACCCTCCAAGATCGGCGGCCCAGCACCATGGTGGACAGGGGCTCCGGGCGGACCAGCGGGCTCAACGATAGCATGTCGTCGCTGCAGGTCGACGAGGACAGGGCCAGAGCCGACGGGAGAAATTCTGCACAGTTCCAGTACCATTCGATCGAGGACTACGTGCGCGAGGCGACAACCATGTCACCCACTTCGACGCTGCCGCTCAACAAGATTCGCTATCACATCTTCCTAGACAAGAACACGGACGACATCGCCGACGAGATGACGCGCATAGACTGGATCATGTTCTCGTCGATCGGCATCCGCGACCTGGTCCGGGATGTCAGCCTGACCACCGAGGAGAAGGAGCGGTGTCGTAGCCTGCAAAACGTGAGCAGGATGATCAGTCACTTTAACCACCTGGCACGCTGGGTGGCCAATATGATCCTCATCCGCGACAAGCCCAAGCACCGCGTGCTGGTTCTCGAGAAGTTTGTGCAGATCGCGGCCAAGCTGCGGGTGTTTAACAACTACAACGGCCTCGCGGCGGTGCTGGCGGGTCTCAACAGCACGTCGATATACCGGCTCTCACAGACGTGGGCGCTCCTGAGTCTGGACTCGGAGAAGCGCTTCAAGTCCCTGTCCAAGCTGATGGCGACCGAGATGAGCCATGCACGGTACAGGCTCGCGTGGGAGAACTCGCCCATGCCAAAGATCCCCTACATACCGCTGCATCGGCGTGACCTGGTCTCGGCCGAGATGGGCAGCCGGACCTTTGTGGGCCCTTCAGGCGACAGGATCAACTGGAAGAAGTTTGAGGTCCTGGGCGAGGTCATGCTGCCGCTCATGAGGAGCCAGGGCACGCCGTACCCGAACCTGAGGAAGGACGACGGCAGTAGGGAGTTGATTCTGGACTGCAAGATGCCCATTGACGAAGATGTATGTCCTCCTCCTTCCCGACATGGCCGGGTCTGTGGGCTAACACACATATCCGCAGGACATATACCAGCGCAGCGTGCAGGTCGAGAGCGCCTCGGGCCAGGGGGAGTCGAGCAGGAGAAGATTCCCATGGCTGAGCGGGTAATGAATGATGTGGTCAAGATTCACGTAGGCCATGATTATGGAATTGGGTTTCTGGGGAAGGGTTCGGTGTCCACGCAGCCAAGCTGGCGACTGGGCGCCTGGTCATTGTTTCTCTCCCCGCTTTTTTTCCCCCTCTGTTTACTATACATACCTGTCTCCGGCGTATTCTGGAGGGATTGCCTTCCACGGTGTTTTTCTTGGCTTCTTGCTTTGTCTACCCATGCGATGTTTCCTGGGCAGGCACAAACACGTCTTCTTCCCAAGCATGCTTTTTCAGTCTTGCTTGGGCTCTGAAGAAAAAAAAAACTATGGATGCAGGAGCTTCACTATGATTCCCCCGGCGATCTTAGATTTTTATTTTTCTCCGAGTACCTTCTCGCCACCATAGCATGTGTTTCTGTCGAAACACAGGCCTTCGCAACTAATATCGAGGCCGCTAACTAATACCCTTCTTTCTCACTGTCGATACTTGCCGCATGCACTGTTGTTCGTGTTTTGCTCTTATTTGTTTGTTCTTTTAACATGCAATCACCCCAAGAAACAGCCGTTTTGACGTCGAAGCCGCGTGGCCCTTCTTCATACCCAAAACGGCATTGCTCCTTCCCTCTCAGTCACGACGTATCATCATATCTGGTAGGACCGCCCCATTTTTGTTTGACGATGACCACATCATTGGAGAGCAAAGTGCATGGAGGTTCCAGTCGCTCAATCGCACGAGCACATTTGGTCCTTCCCGTGCCGTCCCTCAGCTTTCCCACACCATTCAGGCTGGTCAGGCTGGTCAGTCATCACCGCTGCTCCTCATCACCGGAAGCTCAAAGGAGGACTTAACTCTCGATTTCAACAGCCGTCTCTCGAGATAAAAGTCTGTGAGGCTCGGGAGGATCTGGCCCCTTTGTTCATCTCTATTTTGCCGTCTCAAAGAACTCCAAGCCTCCCAATGTCTGTGCCGCACCTTGTCTTGACCGTGGCAGGTGCTGCCTTCTTTGCAATTTCGGACCAGCAATTTCTCGCCTGCGTCGACCACGGATCAGGAACAGCCCGGTGCCATGAGAGAGCAAAATGTGCGCATGTGCCCCATCGAGGTTGCCCTTCGAGATCTCCCCGGCAGGCTGCGCCTCGAAAGCGACCTCACGCTTGCGTTGCCCGATGGCTGGGACCAAGAAATAACTGCCCAAGTCCTCGCCACAGCGACCGCCGCGGGGGATTTGTGGGTGGAGCGGGCGAGCCCTTGTCGCCTCGACGTTCAGGCCACCGTAACCGGCGCTGCCTTGTCAGAGGAAGCTAGGTCTGAGAACCGCCTTGTTGAGGCTATTAGGCGTTGCTCCGTAAGTCCATGTTGCGGACCTTGTGCGAATCTCGATCGTTCGCCCCTGGCAGTGCTGACTGCATGGGAGATGGCAGGCTTGGGAGCTGCTTGGCATACAGCTCAGTCGGAGCCCTAGGCAGTCTCAGGAAGTTCATAGCGACCAAGAAGTGCCTGGAGCTCTCTTTTACATCAACCACAGATCGACAGCCTCTGGGCACCTCTCGTGCCACTACGCGGCCCGAGCCCAGCTTCGACAGCTCGAGTGCAAGTTCAGCTTCGACTTTATCGCCCCTGAGACACCAGTGAACAGGCGGAAAGCTTCCGTGCCACGTCCTCGGCGGAGAAAACACAATAGCGTAGCACGAGTTACTCGCTCCATGACCAGCGACCGCGAAGAGGCTGGCGCAGATCTAGAGTCCCAACCTCCCCAGTTGGAGCTTCCAGTAGTCATAGTGGATCGGAGTGTGAGGATCCTCATAAGAGCATCACTGTATACTCTGTTAGGGATCAAGAAGAAAACTCCCCGGGCAAGAATACTGCAGCCATTCCAATCTTCGTCTTTGCTGGATATCGCACCCGCGGTGTGGAACATGTGGTATCTCCAGGTTTGATCCCTCGCCAAACCGCCTTTCCTTCTTTGCCGCGGATATCCGATCTGACATGACAGCCATAGTCGATCGTCGAGCGTGCCCCTTTTCTCCAACGTATCGGCTCGGTGCTGGGGCGTCTGGCAACCGATGCCCAATCGCGGGGCTTGAGGCGCAGGGTAGGACAGCTGGGTGGGCAGGGTCCCGGGGTGGACAGTCAAGAACACGAACCTGATCGTCGGCTCGCTTCTGCTTCCGATTCCGGAGCACCCATTGCGGATCTTGCAGACAACATTGGACAAAAGCTCTGGCCAATCCTCCAAAGAAGCATTTCGTTTACAAAGACGCCTCGATCTCTCACTCCGTTGACTTTGATTGCAGCAAGGCCTGAGGACCCAACCCCTGAAAGCCTCAACCAGGGGAACCTTGGCGAAGCTTCAACTGATAACCGTCGGGCTCGGGAAGGCGATATAGGAGATATAGAGATAAATCGGCCTTCAAAAGACTGTGAGGGGGCATACCTTCGTCACAACATCGACGAGGATGAGCCACATTGGTATTCTGGGGGGCACACGGAGGCTGATGACTCGATTTGGGAGTCAGGGGGTCGCCATCACGGCCACGACCAGAGCTCAGAAATTGTGCAGGTAAGTTTCTCTTAGTTGGTCTTCTTCCTGCTATTGGCCTGCTAAGTCGGGATCCCTTTCACAGCACCTTGACTGGATAGATGGCGAGGCGGCCAACGAATGGGGCCCAACTGCTGAGTTTGATGGAATCAGCCCATGGCACGCTGGTTGAATTGCGGAGGGGTTTCCACTACCATGAGCCAGGACTTTCCGAATACAGGCGATAGCGAGTTCGATAGGCTTGAAGGGGGGTGGCTATTTAGGTGCCCCGGTACCGAGCCTGGAGTTCAAAGGCCTATGTGGCATCACTTCAAGGACGAAGCCTGACCGGTTCCACGAGAACAAGTATTAATAGTGAATGGACGGCCCCCAGGAAGCGTATCATATCCCGATTTCATCTTGGGCTCTGGTTCATATATTAGCCTGTGGAGACAGCCTCAAGACCAGGCTATTCTTTGACTTATAGATCCAAATCCAAGTACCCGGGCAGCTAACTGCGCGGCCAGATGCACTGGTGTATGTACAAACGGTAAACTCTGAAGGGAACCTCTGGAGTGCGGTGTCTTGTGATCTCGCGTCTACAAATACATATCAACAGCCTGTGTAGTCTCTGGCACTGATAGGCAATGTTAGGTGGATGATGTAAACGAGTAAATTTCAATTCCATAACAATGGCCGGCGCCGTCCACGGCGCTGCTACCCAATGGCGCACGCTATCAAAGAAAAAAACAAGATCGCAGATACGAGCGGTGCGCGTATTTGATATGATGGAAATGCCGTAAACGAGCGAGATCAAGACAGTATATACAACAGTAAAGGAAAAAAAGCCAAGTTGCTGTGATGCCTCGAGCCCTCCATCCAAGCCGTGGGTGAGCGGGCCGTTGAGATGGAAGGAGATAGTTGAGCCAGTCGGGGTTGTTTCCAAAAACTGTAGGTGGATAGCGCTACAGATCCATCGCAGTGAACTCGCGGTTGTCGAAGTGGATTATGCGCAACCAACGTCTCGCTTCTTGCGCCGTTAAGAGACATGTGATTTTCGCCGTCTGCCTTGGGCGCGGTAGAGGGAGTTTGCGAAGGATGGATTGCTGTTCGGGTTTGGTCGCTGTTGAACAATGATACCTTGACTGGTATGATTCCGTCATGTTTGCCGTTAATCTCCCTCCTCTTCCCTCGCTCCCCAACCCCCAGACCCCCCTTTCGATTACACCATGGCTTCACCACGCTCACCGCGCGGCCGGGGGCCTGCCGCCCGCGGCAGCGGGCTTCTTGGCGTCCTTCTTCTTCTTCATCTGCTCGGGCTTGAGGGTGGCGTGGTGGATGTACCAGATACCGGTGATCTGCAGGATGATGGCGACGAGGACGACGAGCAGGATGGTGAAGAGGATGGGCTGGTCGTTGAGGACGGCGACGGCCTGAGGCGTGGCGCCAATGGAGAGGAACCAGTCGAACTGACCCATCTTGCTTGTCGGTGTCGTGCTTGGGCGGATGTAATCGACGGGGTCGGGACGTGAGGCAGGTCGGTGTTCTGTTGGTGGGAAGACGTGCCGGACGTGTTGAGATGCGAAGAGGGAAGAACTGGCCTGGCCTGCGCTGCAAGACAAACTGTTTGGTTCCGGGGGCTGTTCGAAAGAGAGGTTGGAAAACACGGGAACAGAGATTAATATGGCGCCGACAGGGGGGGCCAAGAGAAGAGAATGGGGACCAAAAAAAACAGCTACGACAAGGGAGACGACCAAAAAAGAGGGCTGAGAAATAATTAGTTATCGCGAGTCTGGATTGTGAGGCCACTTGGGAAGGGGGACCGCCAGAGGAGGTTCGAAACCAGAGACGTCGGAATCGAATCGACTGAGGGTACCCGTTTCAGGTCAGGGGCTAGTCCCAATCGGGCTTGCCCAGCCCAGTACCCGCCCTTGTGGCTCCGTCGGCATGCAAGGGGCTGCCGTTTCATAACGCGGACGACTGCAAAGGGCGGCAAGCAGGGATGATAAGTGCTCACCTGATGCGGCACGTGATGGCGCACGACGGCCGTCCGAATCCAAAGAAACGGCAGGTGGAGCGAGCCGTGTTCTGCGGTCGGCGAGAGGCAA
>PYSQ01000164.1:0-25098 GCA_003049435.1 Nakataea oryzae | reverse complement strand
GGGGGGGGGGGGCCAATTGACAGGGGCTAATCGCGAGAAGCTCGGGCTGGCCCAAAAATTTCGCGGGCAGGCCAGAATAGCTGCAGCTGCGCCATTGCGGAGGGGACAAGGACAACGATCGCCGATGGAGAGGTAGGGGAGCGCACCAAACGCCCAAGAACCACTGCTGCCTGCACTCTCGGAATAAGACGGCGGACCCGGCTCAGCGGCCGCCTGCCTGGTTGGGGCCAGCCCACGAGCGAGCAAGACCACGACACCACACCCACATACAACACACACGCCCACCATGAGCGCAGCAGCCGTCCGGGGCTTGCTCTCGAGGCGATGCATGGCCACGCCGGGTGCACGGCCGACGGCGACGTTAACGGCAGCAGCATCAGCGGCAGCGGCGGCGGCAGCAACAACAACAACAACAGCAGCAGCAGCAGCAGCAGCAGCAACAGCTAGCAGTTTAGCGGCAGCGGCCGGGTGCCAAAGGAGGGGCCTGCATACCACGGCGCCCCTCTCGGGCCGGCGCCGGCCGCGGTTCAAGAGCGTCCAGGCGGCCGAGATAGGCCTGACGACGCCCAAGCAGGTCGACGAATACGCGCGCGGCGCCTTCCCCGGCTACACCGAGGAGGACCTGGCGATGCTCGCCGAGCACTACTCGCCCGAGCAGATGGAGGCGATCCGGGCGGGCGAGAAGGCCGTGGACCCGCGCGACTTTGCCGTGCAGGGCCGGATGCGGACCGACCCGTACCACCTGGGCTACGTCGACGACATGAGCACCGTCGAGCCCATCATCGACAAGCGCGCGCGCGTAAAGGGCGCCCCCGACACGCGCGCCCGCTTCATGACGCCCGACGAGTTCTCCGAGGACTTTTTCGAGTGGCTGCAGGGCTTCGTGCCCGACAGCGTCAACCTCGAGAACATGTCCGAGGACGAGCTGGCGGCCACCATCGACAAGTACGCGCCCTCCAACCTCGACGTGCTCAAGTACTTCACCGACCGCTCGTCCATGACGGACGGCGGCAGGGGCTCCAACTCGGCCATGGCCCCCGCGCTCATGGACAAGGTGCCCGGAGTCGCGGGCAAGTACAAGCGCGCCAACGACCCGGAGGACCAGGGCCTGGACGAGGCGGGCATCTACCGCGACCTCAAGAAGATCACGGGCATGACGGTGCCCCAGATGGTCGACCTGCCCTCCAAGTTCCTGGTCCAGCGCTCCGTCGTCAACCAGACCCGCCTGGGCAAGATCCAGAGCTGGCACGTCATGTGCATGGTCGGCAACTACAACGGCCGCATCGGCCTGGGCGAGGCCAAGTCGACCGAGCTGATGGTGGCCAGACAGAAGTCGCGCCTGCAGGCCATCAAGAACATGATGCCCATCCGCAGGTACGAGAACCGCACCATCTTTGGAAAGTCCGAGGCCAAGGTCTCGGGCACCATTGTGCAGATGTTTGCGCGCCCGCCAGGTTAGTCCTCTGGCTCGATTCCCTCTCTTGTGTACTCTTTGGTCCCTTTTAGCCAGGCTTTCCTGACCCGTTTTTTTAATTTTTTATTTGTCCACAGGATTCGGCCTCCGCGCATCTCACAGGATATTCGAGATCTGCCGCCTGGCCGGCATCAAAGACCTCTCCGCTCGCATCCCGCGGTCCAGGTGCCCCATGAACACGGTCAAGGCCACCATCAAGTGCCTGACCGACCAGGTTGATCCCGAGGCCATCGCCATCGGCAGAGGGAGGAAGATGGTTGATGTGAGGAAAGTCTACTATGGTGGTGCCGTGTATTAATTACAGTCGCTATTCTTTGTGCACCTCGACAAGAAGAAGAAAAAAAAAGAAAGCTTCCCTCACCGCAACGCCGCTTATCCTTGTTTATTATCCTATAAGCCATGGAACTGCCTGATGGGACTGCCTTTATCTCCGTCTCCGACTTTTGCATGCTTCGCTTCATATAAAACCCAAATAAAATGGATAAGGTAAGGAAAGCAGGCCTTTTTCGGCTTGGTGACGGAATATTGTCACGAGAACATCTGCAAAAAAAAACAGGATACATATAAAAAAATAAAAAAAAAAGCAAAAAGCTCACTGCCCAACCTCGGGGGTGGACAGCTACGAAACCCTCACTTGAGGAGTTTTCTCCGCGACGGAAAATCCGACATATAACCCATAGCAGGGCTTGAACCCCCAACCCAAGCGGCTAACGCAGCGGAATACAGGTAGGGTCCCGGTGTCGACTCGACCCATCCTCATGACCGCTGCACCAACTTGGCGTCCGTGAGGTTCGATGTCTGTGGAAGGCAGGAACGCGGATTTTAAGGCCGCGGTGCTGCTGTATGGGTGGGTGGGCAACAGGAACGGAAGGAGCGAAGGGGGCCCAAACAGCCCGGCAGGGTAACCAGGGCAGGCAGGCAGGTACCTGCCTCCCCGAAACAAAGGAAGCCAAAGTAAAAAGGGGTTTGGTATCTAAACACTCGACGCGGCGCCGCAGGGCACCCGTCCTATTTACTTCGGCATGGGCATCCTTCTCCCCCGCAGGTGCCTTTTTTCTCCTTCATTGCTCGTCATCATAGTCCCCCTCATCCGCCGCCGCGGCCTGGTCGCCGCCCCAGTCGATCTCCTGCTGCAGCACGATACTGTACACGCTGGCCTTGAGCAGCGTGAAGACGAGGCTGGTCTTGCGCTCCAGCTCGCGCAGCCCGTCGAGAATCTCGATGGGCGGTGCGCCCGACAGCGTGTCGAGCGTCGAGGCGAGCTGCAGAGGCACAACAAGGGAAAGAAAAAAGGGGAGGGTGAGCCAGACAGGTTGGGTTTACGTTTGTTCGCTTAGCACTCGTAAAGACGAAACGAAGCTCGTGTGCATTCGCAGTGCTATTAAAGAAGAAGAAGAAGAAGAAATACCAGCCATCGAGGCGACGGAAAGAGGGAGGGGAGCTCAACCAACCTTTTTCATGTTTTCCGCGAGCCGCTCGTACTCGTCCAGCACCTCTTGCTCCAGCGGGCTCATCTCCTCCGAAGACGCGCCGCCTTGATGATGGTGGTCCATCTTGCGTCTCGGAGAGGGTGTCGGTTTGAGGCTGCCTCCACACAGCGGCAGCCAGGCCAACCCGACTGACTGACTGAGTGTGGGCGATGGATGGATGGGGTAGGCTTTAAAATCTTTCTCTGGCCAGCGCCTCGGGTTGCGATTGCTTTTCCGCTTTGGCGGCACAAGCTATGTAGGTAGTTGTCAAGGGCGATTATACCAGCAAGATGGGAGGGCTGCAGTTTTCCACCAGCAAAGAGACGCGCAAAAGCCTGTGGTCATGGTCAGGCATGCAGCGTCGCGGGGCACCCTTCGTCGTCATTCGCCCGCCCTGACCTCACCCGGCCCCAGTCTCTCGGCCCCACACATGCTTCCTCTCTGACCAATTGCTGCCGGGAGCCCCTAAGCTGGCGCAAACGGCGTGGGCCAATCAGTGAAGCAAAGTGACCTCAACCAAGAACAACGGATATCCCACTCGCTGTTAAGATACTGCACGGAAATCACATAAAGACTAATATCACAACGTTGCCACATATCTTGGGTTTTATTCGAACTTTTATCTGTTTGTCCTTACCGCGGGAGAAAGTGCCTAGTAAAAGCAAAAAGAAACGAATCCGAACGGGTGGGCAGGGAAAGAAAACGGAAACTTAGAAAAGATAGTGAACAAAAGAAAAAAATGAGTGGAAAGAGCGATCTGGCGTCAATGCAAATAACTCCAAAATGAGACTCTAAGAGCAAAAAATATTTGAGGGACGCGAAAAATGAACCAAAGACAAGAGGCGACAAATGAGACTTGGATGTGAAGCCACGACAACACCCGATCAGATATGTATTTTCTAGTTCCCCTTTTAGATCACTCCTCTCCCCATACGATCTCGTGCTTTTCCTCCACTGCTTCATGACGTAACCGCATTCTCGCCAGACCGCTTCCAATTTATCCAGCTCTTTTTGCTTTTCTTGTTTACTTGTTTTTTTTTCGTCAGCTAATGGTAAAAGGAGAAAACGGATGCATTGACAACCCCCAGAAACAAGGAAATGAGTCTTTATGGCAAGGGAGCAGATGTGCAAGTCGGGATTAGGTTGGAGAACATTTAGGAGAAAAAAAACAGATTCTTGTCGCAAGAGAAAAATGTAATCGTTTGATACTCGCTTAAGCCCATCCGAAAGCCCCGCGGCTCACATCATACTGGAGGTGGGAATAAAAGTTATAGATAAACCCCGTGATTAAAAAAAAAAGAAAGAAACAAGAAGGCGCTGGTAATAATGCGCGATGCGTGTCTGTGGGAGACGATATCATCATCCCTTGGAACACATCCCTCGTGGAAGAGGTGGCTCAACATGTAGAGAAGCAAAAGGAGTGTAATGGAGGAGAGGAATGCCGCGGGTTTTCGGCAACCCTTCTCTCCCGGACTTCATCCCCAGGCTCCGCCGTGACAACTCTTCCAACGCCCCATCCGCAGAGCCTACCTCTCCATACCGCCAGGTTGTGACTTGTAACTGCCGCTGTCAGGGTATATCTGTGGCTGGTGCTGCTCGTCACCGTCGTGATGGAGGGTGACGCTGTTGAACTCCTCAAACGGATCCACAGGTGTCTCACCCCCTGGCGTAGCCAGCTCGCTATCCAGTGGCACCCCTTTGGGCGTCATTGCCCTGGATCCGCTGATATCGACGCTCTCGCTCTCCTTGACGTTGCGGAAGTTGACCGTGTCGATACCCCGCCCCTGGTGCGGAACAATTGGCGGCTTCATGTGTCGGATCAAGGCCCACTGTGTCGTCCGGAAGAAAGGATGGCCCTTGATGTCCGATGCCCCCGCCCGCGCTCCCAGGCGCCGGTTCTCGTCCTTTATCAGGAGTTTCCGAATCAGGGATTTGCAGAGACTGTGGCCGTGTTAGACTGCAAGTTCAAAAGGAACGTGGGGAAAAAGAACATGGAAATTGAGCACGAGGTGCTTACTTTGATATCTGCGGCGCCCCGTTGTGGTCCGGAAAAGGGATGTCCTCCCTCAAGATGTTGGCAAAGGTGGCATTGCGGTTCTTGCCCTTGAAGGGTGTCGTCCCGTAAAGCATCTCGTAGATCAGGATGCCCAGTGTCCACCAGTCCACGGCACTTGTGTGGCCGCTACCCTTGATGACCTCGGGCGCAATATACTCCTCCGTCCCAACAAATGAGTTGGTCCGGAAATTTGCGATACATGACCTCGTGTCGATCGTCGGCAGGGAGCTCGTGCTGGCGCCGTTCTTGCCGATAATCATGGTTGGCTTACCGCCTGGGTCCGACTGTTTTGAAAGATCAAAGTCTGACAACATGATGTGGCCCGACTGGTGCAGGAGAATGTCTGAACAGGGCAATGGGTGTCAGTAGGCCAGAAGTACATAGCACTGCTGAGGGCAAGGGAAGATAGTACTTACTTTCTGGCTTTAGGTCCCTGTATATGAAGCCCATCAGGTGCAGGTACTCGAGGGCAGCGGTGACCTCGGCTGCGTAGAAGCGGGCGTCGTCCTCGGCAATGCATTTTCCGGGACGAGTCTGCAGTGCCCTAAAAAACTCGCCGCCGCTGCAGTACTCCATGCAAAGGTACAGGTGGTCCTCGGATTGGAACGAGTGGTAGAGCGTTACAATGAACGGATGATTGCTGGTCGCCAGAATCTCTTGTTCGGCTAGCGCCCTCTTGATCTTGTTGCGTTTTATCATCTCCTTCTTGCTCAAGACTGCTCACACGACCGCCACAAACGGGGATTGTCAGCATACACGGCGCACTATCAACAGGGGACAGGATATGGCCGGTCTGGGGGTGGAGATCCTCGCCTCCTCCCGCATCCCAGTGCTTACACACCTTTCATGGCATATAGCCTTGCGCTCTTCTTCTCCCTGACCAGGTACACCTTGCCCACGTCACCCTTGCCGATGAGCTTGATCTTGTCGAAGCTCTGGGGACCGACCTCAACGTTGCGGACCTTTATTGAGTTGGAGCTGTATGTCCTGCGGAACGCAAGAGCGGTCTGGGGCGAGGGGAGAGCGCCGAGGCCATCAGCATCCGGGACGGCCAGCGAGTCGCCGGCGCCAGCAGAGCCCATTTTAGACTCGATCAGACCGACGCCACTCCCGTTCTTGTTCACCATGACAGGCTCCTTCCCCAGCTCCGCAGTTGCAGGGCGCTCGCCGCTGCCCTTGCCCTTGGAAAAGAGGCCCTGGGCATTGGGGGCGCTGGCGACGCGGCGGAGCTTCCGGGCCAGCTCTTCCTTGGTGGACGTGGTTGCGCGGTCCTGGGCACCATTGGAGCCGGCGTCTTTACTGCTGCCGGCCTTCTGGTTCGGCGTGTCAGGCGGGCTCGGGGGCACGGAGCCTGCATTGTGGTGACGCAGACCCGGATGGCCCTGGTGAGCGAAATACGGGTTCGCGAGAGCGGTCGGGCTGAGGGCCTCCTCGAGGGCGTTGCCTTGGCTAGCGACAGTGGTGGAACGCAGGCGGCCGACGGTTGCAAAGAACTTTGACTGGCGGAACGAAGTCTTGTGGTCGGGTTTTAGGGTGTTGGAGTGATGGTTCAGCCCGTCGGGACTGGCCGAGGCGGACTTGTCGGACGAGTTGTTGATGCGGAAGAAGTTCTTGAGGCGCGTGGGGAAGTGGTTGTGGTTGTGGTTGTTGGCGTGGCTGTTGCCGCCGCTGGCGGTCTTGGTGGAGGGCGGCATGTTGGCGTCAGACAGCAGCCGGGGCCATGTTGGGATGCGTGGTCGTCGGGAAGGAGTCTGGCTGCTGGCCGCGTTGGGCGTTGAAGCAGCGGACGATGCACGGAGAGCCTTGTGCGGGCGGGTGGCGGCCGGGGCTGAACAGGTGTCAGTGGCGGCGGTGGGCGTCGGGGTCGAGCCGCTCGGGTGGAGAGGGCTTGGTGACGACGATGCTGAAGGGTCGTCCGGGTGGTGGTGGTGGTGCTGCTGATGGTGCTGTTCCTGCGGGCTCGACCGCCGTCCGCTGGGGCATTGCTGTTGTGGGTTCTGGCCGTGCTGCGTGAGCTGCTGCAGGGGCTGCTGAGGCGCAGGTGCCTCAGGCAAATTGTGGGCAGGCATAGGAGGTCGGGCGACGGGGGTGATGCTGGGGGCGGGCCTGGAAACGACGGCACTGTGGTGGGCGCAGGAGCGTGAGAGAGGGGCGGCGGGCGGATTGATCACGATGGCTGGCTACCTCCAATGTACGCCGCGGGCGGTTGACGGTGTCCTTTTTTCCGGCCTGTGTCTGCTGCCCTTTTTCACTGGCCCTGTACAGTGGCACCGCCTGCCCGGCAGCCCTTCTCCCTTTTTTTCTTTCGCTCACCGTCGTCGTGGCCGCCGTTTCTTCTGTCCTATTGGGCGCGACCAGCAGATATGGAGGCAATGTTTCTGCACCGCTTCTGCTCTCTGCGGCTTTGTCGTCCAGCACCACTGACGAACAGACGTGGACAGATGCTGCGGCAGCACAGCACAGGCCCATGCACAGACAGCGCCGTTCCTGGTCCCTAGCGCGACGCCAGCGCCCGGCTGGTTCTGTCCATGTAACTTTCTCGGGCCCCCTTCGCTCCTGCCTTGGCTTCCTGGGCAGGTGCCTTGTCGCCTTGTGACCATGCACGCCTGGTGCGCATACATTCCACTCGGCGGACCAGGCAGCCAGGCTTTTTTCCCATGTCCGCTTGCAATCCTAAAATTCCCACAGCACAAGGTCTCCATGGTGCCACGCAACCCACACGTGACGACCTCCTGGCTGCCCGGAAAATTGTCCGCTCCAGTTGGCGCTGCCGTGCCTAGCAAAGACTATCTGAGCAGGGAGGTACCTACCCCCTACGCCCCCTACGCCCCCTACGCCCCCTACCTCCTATCTCTCCTCAGCCGCCCAGCTCGGTCGGGTCTGGTGCGTGCCTGTGCTATCAAGCGCCATTTCCAAGCATTGGACGCAGCGCCTGCGTCTGCTCCAACAGGCCGTTCCAGAACCCGATCCGCAGGCCAAGCAAGTCTTGACCCTCCTGCACGCAGGCTCACAGCACGGCAATGTTGGCGGCGATTGGCTGCGCGGCAGGACGCTCTCTCGTTTGTCGAGCCTGGCTGGCCACCACCCCAGCACCCTTCCCCGCCCATGTGCCCGCTCAGGACCTGGGCCATGCTCCGCAATCGCTGTGAACGAGCCGATGACAGGCCGCAATTAGCCAGCCAGCCTGCACAGCCCACCCGACCTTCCCGACTCGGACATGCTGCCGGCTGTTGTCCATCACTCTGAGTGGTTGGGTAGTTTTGCCTCGGCGGTGTGCCCCCTTTCTCGCCAAAGTCCACGTTGGGCGACCCCGATAGCCTGTCGGATAGCCTGTCGGTCACCCTACACGAACGCCGGCCGGCCCGCACATCCCAGTGCATTCCCGGCTGACAAATGGAACGCGCGCCTCGCTGCCTTGGCATTCGCATTCGCCGCAGCCACATGGGCCTCGCCCACGGCATCCCAGGCGCATGGTTCCAGTGCCTGTTGGTGCCCACATCCCATTTTATCTCTGCACCACATCCTAGGGTTGTCGTCGGCTGCCTTCGCCCACATTCCTCTCATTGCAGCTCGCCAGGTGCCGTCCCGAGCTCCGGGGTTGTGCCTGGGATTGGGCGGCTTGAAAATGTGAAACCATTCCGGCCAAGAGAAAGGAGAACCAAGGCAAACAATCAAAAACCTTGGATGCGGCTGGCTTGGATTAATGCGGTGCACGTCTATCTATTTCTCCCTTTTGGTTTTACTCAGTCGCTGCATGCCCATTCTCCGACGCTGGCAAAAGCAAAGCATCTTGCAGGGTGTGTTTGTGCTTCATTTACCGTCCTCCACGCTGTCCTCGTCGTCTTCCTCAGAGGGCGCGTCCTCGTTCATTTGGAGGAGCGTCTGCAGGAGTCTCTTCTTATTTGCCAGTCTCGTCGCGTTATCTTCCAGCTTCTGGTTCCAGACCCAAGGCGTCACCTGATTGCCGTCCTTGTCTAGGAGATAGCTTGGCACAGGTGGTGGGTCGCCTTCTTGGTTGTATGAGGCCGTTGTGGTTGATTTGGTCGACGATATCGGACCCGTTTTAAACCCGTCTCCCCGGGCCCACTGGATTGGCACGAGATGCTTTTGTTCAACGTGTTTTGAAAGCCGCTCGCCGCTCAGGACGGAAGTCGGGGGCGAGGTCGCATGTATATCCTCAGCCGTTGCCATCTCTACTCCGGGCGCATCAGGAGCGGCAGTAACAGGCTTCTCTCCACATGCTGCCCATCTACAGCCATGGCTTCCTCCGTGAACCTTGTGCACGTGGGCACGTAGTGTGGCCATGTTGTGAAGCTCGGCCTCACAGCCGGACCACTCGCAGCGATAGGCCTCGAAACGTGGCTTCAGAGTCCGATAAATCTCCCGCGGTGTCGGCGGCGGCTTTTTTGGTGGTCTTCCACGGGGTTTAGGCGGCCCGTTCATCGCGCCAGAGCCGGATCCAGGCGGCCTACCAACCGGTCTGCCGACCAGCTTCCCAACTGGCCTGCTAACTGGCCTATCAACCGACCGCTCAGGCCCAGGCGGTCTTCCACGCCGCTTCCCCTGCGGCACTCCCGCAAGATCGCCCATCTGACCTCGAGGCCTGTAGTTGGGATCCTCGCGCATCCTCCTCTGGATGTACAGTAGCTTGGCCGCTTCTGACCTGGGATGATTGGTGGTTTGTGAGTAGGCCATGCCGGGCTTCCAGCCCTTGGGCCTGCCTGGCTTCTTCCGCGGCATGGCTGCTGCGGCCTCGGACGTTGCGGCGGCCACGGCGTTCTTGACAGCTGCCTGAACCGCGGGAGAAAGCCCGTACGAAGCTTCCGCTTTCCTCTTTGCGCGCGGATAACCGCTCGAGCTGACGATGCCGCTGCCGCTGCCGTCATGGTTCCCACTGTAGCCCCTCTCTTCGGATCCAGAGGATATGTTGCCGGTCTGTCCTCTGCGGACAGGCGACTGTCCCAGGAAAATCTCGACACGGCTGCCATTTGGTGTACTGGTGCTGGAATCTCTCCCATAGCTTGCCGGTGTCCCATTGCGAACAACCCTGGCCTGAGAAGCCGCAGGTTTTCCGTAAGCCCCAAAGTCATCCATTCTGGCGTTATCGTGACAGCATGCTGACAGGTTGGTATCCTGTCTGTGGCTAGCGGCTGTGTCTGGCTGTCATAAACAGAGGGCTAGAACGCGATGGACGCGTCAAGATGAGCGTGGCGAGGCTCAAAGACTCAGAATGAGTAATGGGGAAATGAGCAGAATAAGACAGATGCCGAATCCAGTATAATATCTATACAATCGCGAGGATGGCTACTTTATTTTTATTTCGCGGTTGAACTTGCTTGAAGCGTTGCCAGGTTGAAACGAGGCGCATCGCTGATACCCTGTGGGTCTGCAGTCCGCGGTGTTGGGTCAGTCGTAGCACGCTCCCGAGGACTGGATCCACTTTTTATTCTGGCGGGTATGGACGAGGCGGGAAAACGACCATGCCACGTAGCAAGTCTATCATAGTCTATTATATAAGTTAAGAAAGAGGCTGCCTGTGGCAGTATACGCATTTATACATGTTTCTCTCTTGGGCCGCGAGTTATCGTAGCATTCGTGGCAACGCCACCGTTTACCTCACTCGTCCGTGTGTGTCGTTAGAATCCGGGGGCCAAAGCTGGAAGGAGGGTTACGTTTGGCTACTGCTGAAACCAACTACCGCAGAAGTGCAATCTTCACACCGGGGTCTACTCGCACTCAAAACGATAGCCCGAAGCATTCTCCAGACGAAGGAGTATCCAGCCCGAGGATTCTCTGCACTGACTCCTTGGTTAGAGTCTGCGCTGTGGAGTCGTACACGTGACATGCTGATCTAATCCTGCGGGGGCAAGCCCGAGGGCGTGCCGTCATTTCTGCAGGCAGCCAACCCACTTGTTCAGCCCACCAACGGCTCTCGAGGAACGACTCGATGAAACCCACAGCTACGCAAAACCGTTAAGCGGCCTTATTCCATTTCCTGCGACGGCCCCTTGAGAATCCCCGGCGAAAGACGAGAGGGGAGGAGGGTAGAGAAGGCCTCCCATCGACGCCGCGACCGAATTGGAACCCATCACCGCTACATACAGCGAAGCGAGGACGCCAGGGCCCGACGACCGCCACGATGCCTCCCAAGAAGACCGACAAGGGTGGTGGGGGCAAGAAGCCTAGCACCACCAAGATTGTCGATGACAAGACTTTCGGCATGAAGAACAAGAAGGGCGGCGCGGCCCAGAAGCAGATCGCCCAGCTGACGGCCCAGGCCAAGTCCGGCGGCAATGCGGAGCAGAAGCGCAAGGAGGCCGAGAAGGCTGCCCGTGAGCGCGAGAAGAAGGCGGCCGAGGACGCCAAGCGGGAGGCCGACCTGCTGCTCAACAAGCCCGCCCAGATCCAGAAGGTTCCCTTCGGCGTCGATCCCAAGACGGTCATGTGCATATTCTTCAAGAAGGGCAACTGCGAGAAGGGCAAGAAATGCAAGTTCTCGCACGACCCCGAGATGGAGCGCAAGACCGAGAAGCGCTCTCTCTACACGGACACCCGTGGCGACGAGGAGGAGACGAAGAAGGCCGAGACCTCGGCCGACTGGGACGAGGAGAAGCTGCGCTCCGTCGTCCTGTCCAAGAAGGGCAACCAAAGGACCACGACCGACAAGGTCTGCAAGTACTTTATCGATGCCATCGAAGACGGCAAATACGGCTGGTTCTGGATTTGCCCCAACGGAGGTGATCAGTGCAAGTACAAGCACGCCTTGCCGCCTGGGTACGTCCATCTTTTGTGTTTATGTCCAGTGTGTCCCGTAGCCGACCCTGCCATGACTAACACCAGGACTTGGCCGATCATACAGATTCGTCCTCAAGACCAAGGAGGAAAGGGCCCGTGAAAAGGCTCTTATGGACAAGTCACCAATGAAGACGCTCACCCTCGAAGAGTTCTTGGAGTCAGAAAGGCACAAGCTCACGGGCACCCTTACGCCAGTCACACCCGAATCCTTCGCCAAGTGGAAGAAGGACCGGCTCGACAAGAAGGCAGCCGAGGAGCAGGCCCGGCAGGCCAAGGAGGCCACCGGCCGTGCTCTGTTCGAGAGCGGGAACTGGCGGACAGCAGAGGACCTGGATGACGAGGATGATGACGACGGCGACGACGACGCTTGGAACTTGGAGAGGATGCGTGCGGAGACTGAGGCGCTTCGGCAGCAGAAAGAGGACGAGCGGCTCACGGCTCCGCAAACGATCGAGACAGCACCGGATACTTGATAGGGCCTCTCCCAGATACTATTCACCACAGGCTTCGAGGGCCCATGCCTCCTTTGAGCCCTGCAGCCGAGCCGAGCCGAGCCAGGGAGCTCGAGCAACGGGCGCGCAGGCACGGTGGACTCGATCAGAGGCCGCACTTGTCGAAGCCGCGCCCACGCCCGGGCCAGAGCCACGCTCAGTGTCTGGAGCATATATACTTCCAATTGGTTGGATTCATATGGTACTTGATACAGTCGCAGGAGACTACTCTCGAATGCTACACTACTTTCCGGGAGGTGCTGTTGACTTTTATTTCTCTGGTCAAGTATTCTCAACAGACCGCAGTGAGCCAAGGCCTCGAGTTGCTGCTTCCGCTTCCCCCCAAGTCTCAAGCTAAGTCAGGTCCAGGAGCCTACCATCGTCTCTTGGCAGACATGCTTGGTTTGAAGATCAACCACTGCCGCTGTAACACTTTAGAACTTCTCGACATACGGCCTTAAATCAACCTCCTGACTGAAGGCGGACCGGTGCTGTGTGTGTAGGAACCAGTACGTGTCGGCGATCTGTTCGACGGTATTCGGTCAGTTCCGAAGGACAAACTTCGACACAAGACAATGTAGATGGCGATCTCACCGCATCAGGACTGATGATTCCGTCTGGAGCACCGTCATTGGGCCTATACCCAATCTCCTTCATTTTGGGAGTGTCGATGGCCCCATCGATGATAATGTGAGCGACGTGCACACCCTAGGGAGGTACGAAGCAAAGTTAGCTGGACGCAAGGCGATGACTGTCTTTGCAAGAGGGGAGACCATGGTTTATGGCTACCTTGGGACCGAACTCGCGGGCCAGCGACTGTGCCATGGCACGTTTGGCAAACTTGCCGGCGGCGAAGGCGCCGAAGCGGCTGGACCCCTTGATACTCGCCGTAGCGCCTGTGACCAGCAGCGTTGGCGGGTTGGGAGAGTCGGGAACAGAGTCGAGCAGGAGCGGGAGCGCGTTTTGCGCAAAGTTGAAGAAGCCCCCTCTGCGGCGTCTGGTCAGCATACCTCGACCCTTGGGGTTTGGAAAGAGGATGGCAAAAAAGGAGGAGAGGCGGGTTTGCCAAAAGAAAAATAAAATCAAAGAAACAAGAAAAAAATATAGAAAAAAAAACTCACGCATTCCCAACCAACGACGCCGTGAGCTCCTCGCTCGTGACCTCGAGGAACGGCTTGATGGCGAAGCCGGCGCCCACGTTGAAGACGGCGGCGGCCAGCCCGCGGCCGGGCCCAAAGTGCTCGCGGATGGCCTCAAAGGCGGCCCGGACGGACGCCGGGTCCGACGTGTCGGCGCTGACGCCCACGGCCTCGCCGCCGGCGCCCCGGATCTCGCGCACCAGGTCGCCGTAGCTCTCGCTGCTGCGCGCCAGCAGCGCCACGGGGTACGCCTTGGCGAACCGCAGCGCCGTCGCGCGGCCTGTGCCTGGGCCGACGCCCGCGATCACGGCGAAGAAGCCCTTTGCCGACGAGGCCATCTTCCTTTGTTTCTTTGGTCTCTTTGCTTTGTTTGTCGAGGGTGGCTTGTATGTCGAGGAGAAGGGTGTGGACAATGATGTAGCTGTGGGGTTACTGCGGCCCCCAAGTAGCTTGAACTGATGGACTGCAATGCTCTATGTACTTCAACACGCTCTTTAGTCTTGAGAGTAAAAAAAGACAAAAAGATGCACCGCTGGCGTTGGAGGTGCACGCAGACGGAGGAGGCATCAGGCGTCGAATAATCCCCCATCCCAGGCACGTCATACCCGCATTTTGTCACCAAGGATGTCGCGATGCTGCCCAAAGCCCACCCTGCTTACTCACTGCATCATTTCATGTGATTGGATTCAGCGCAGGTTCCTCCTTGCCATTCTCGTTTTCTCTTGTTCTTCACCCGATGGGTTCATTTTCGAGGTTCCATTCATTTTTCGCCGCTTGATGCTGTAGCAGTGACATTTATGTCGATTAGACAAGCCAAGTTCCCCCACATCCTCAGAACGTAGTCCTTGGCTGCAACCCCCTCGAAGAAACCATGCGCCGGCAAGGCTGCTGAATATCACTTTGGTCGAACCATACGGGCTCCATTTCTGCCATCTCAGCCAGAAGCCATCGACACCAAAAGGCACGACATATCAAGACGATGTTTTGGTAAATGACGTCGACAAGTGAAGCAAGACGATGCCCCCGAACCAACCAAACGCGCGAAAAAAGAACCCCTTTCCCTAAAACGCCGGATATTCTAAACCACGTTGGTGTCGAAAAGCAAATTGTTTTTACAGCAGGAATATGCGCCCCCGAGATTTTGAACGTGCACAGAAATAGCAAAGAAAGTGACGGAAAGATAGAAGAACCACAGGGACGATCATAACAGTCAGCCAAATCATGCGCTGCCGTGCTTCTTCTTCTTCTTCTTAGGCTTCTCCTCGTCCTCGTCGCGCTTCCTCTTCTCGCCGCCCGTGGGCGTGCCGGTGATGGAGGTAGCATCCAGCGACTTGCGGAGCTTCTTGAGCTCCTTCTTGCTGTGCACAACGGGCATGCCGCTTGCGTCGAGCTCTACATCTCCGCGCTCGAACTTCCTCTTGAACTTGGACACAGAGATGCCGGCCTTCTCAGCCAGGCGCTCGTAGTCCTCTTCGCTGAGTTTGCTAGACTTGCCAGACTTGTTGGGGGTAGCTGATGGGTTGATAGGAGATATGTTAGCCCAACCCTCTGCGACGTTCGGGGGCATATTAACGGGAAGCAATTACCATCGGTGGCCTTCGTCGGCGCATCATCCATATCCTCATCCGAGGCCTTGTCGCCGTTCTCCATGTCCTCGTCCTCTGGAGTGGCTTCCTTCTTGGACTTCTTCTCCTTCTTGTCCTTCTTCTTATCCTTCTTGGACTCCTTGGCGGGGGCCTCAGCCTCGGGCACCCCGTTCTCGGCAAGACCGTCGGCATCGGCGTTGTATTTCCTGGCCTCCTTGATATCCCACTTGCTGGGGGCAGGCGCAGCGCTGCCGTTGGGCCCAACGGAGATGCCCTTGGCGAGAATAGGCTTGCCCTCCAGCCTCCTGAGGTTGTTCTCGATCTTGGCCCTCTGCGCCGCTCCAAAGACGGCACGAGCCTCCTCATCCGCCTCCTCGCCATCCTTGGACTCGGTCAGAGCATCGGCACGGACTCCCAGGGCTGCCTTGGCGGCGAGCTGACGGGCGATCTTGCCCTTGTTCTTTCCGGTTGCTTGACCGACCAGCGAGGCGTGGTAGATGAGGCCGTACTTGGGCGTGGCGTGCTTGGTCTTGAGGGCACGGAACAGAGCTTTCTCGGCGCCGAGGATCTGGATGGTAGAACCGGGGTTCTTGGCCAGGTTCATCAGAGAACCGGCGTGGGCGATCAGGCGTGCACCGACAAGGTAGCCAACGAGCTCAGTCAGGCTCGGGGCGATGGCGCGCATGCGGGCCTCGAGATAGGCCGAGAGCTGGGCACGGTACTCGCTGTACGAGACGACCTGATCGGCAAGCAGCGTGATGTTCTCCAGATCCTCCTCGCTGATCTCAGTACCCATGCTGAGGTCGGCGGCGGCCTTGACAGCAGCCTCGATCTCCTCGGGCAGAACCTCGGAAAGGTCGGCCTTGGGGGCATTGGAGCGCAGGCCCATCTTCTGGATGACCTTGGCGTAGGCCATGTTGTCGTTGAGGATCTTGCCGAGCTCGGGGAAGTGCCAGCCGTACCACTCCTTGACGCGCATGGCGTACGTGTTCAGCTCCTTGTCGAGATCGTCCAGCAGGCTGATGGCCTGAATGATCATGACATCAACCTTGTCGGCCGAGAACCTGAGCTTGTGGCGGGAGAGCGAGTGCGACAGACCGAGCGACATGGTCTTGAAGTTCTCGGGGAGGATGCCGGGGATGAGCTCGGAAAGGTGCGTTCGGATGCCGCGGTACAGGTCCGTGGTCGACGAGCCGGACGCGAGGGTGGTGATGTTTGCAAAGCCGGGCAGCCTTTGCAGCGCCACGCCGATGTTCTTGTCGGCCACGGCGAGCGACACCTTCTTCTCGTCCTTTATCGACTCCATCAGGCCCGCCAGCATCGGCGGCACCTTGCCCTCGAGCAGGGCGCCGATCTCCCCCACCGCCGCACTGGCGCTCTCCCACTTGACGAACTCCTTCAGCTTCAACCTGTGCGCGCCCGCGTCAGAACTAGAAGCAGCTGCGGACAGGCAGCAGCACCAAGGCGGCGCCCCAGAGAGCGGACACTACTTACTCATGGTTGATTTTCTCGGCCGTGTCTAGCCTCGACTCGACGTCGCCATCCAGGAGCTTCTTGTCCTTGGCCTTGAAAAGACCATAGCTGTTGACAGGTGTCAGTCAATTGCTTTGGCAACTGCCGCAGTTCCGCGGCCGAGCTCTTCAGTACCGGCCGCCCGAGAGGAGGCTTGATCGCGGCGTGCGCGACGGCACGCGATCTGGCTCGTTCAGGGCACTCACCCGGCGCTAGTCTCGGCAAGAATGAAGAGAGGCATGTTGGCGGTCTTTGCTCTCCGCGACACCCTGCCTGTGTCTGTGTGGTGGCGATGTGTCCGAGGTTGTCGTCGTGAAGGGGAAAAAAACGAAGCAGGGAGAAATCCAATCGCCGACTTTTCAGATTTTTTTCTGCTCCAGGAGCTCTCAACTTTTTTTTCTCCTCCCCGAAAGCTTTTCCAATGCAGGTGGGGCGGGTACAAGCTCGGCCGCTAGTCCCGATACAGAAGAGTGGGGGTGCCGATTCCGAGCACCGCCCGACGGAGCCTCGATTCCAAGGGCGGCCGCCTGTGCAGTGTGCAGACAGCCTTCGCTGCCGTCAAACGACGTCGCCCCGAGCCACCTCCGCCGCCCATCCTGCCGCCTACTCCCCAGCACCCATCCGCCGAGGTCAACCTAATCGAATTCTCTTGCTCCCGCGCAGCGTCAAGATGGAGGGCCTTCTCTTCAACGTAAATAATGGGTATGCACCGCCCCCAGCCACGCCCGACCGCGGCAATGGCCGACACGAAAGCTGACGTCTCCCTGCTCGACAGCTACATAGAGGGCATTGTCCGGGGCTACCGGAACGGCCTCCTCACATCGTCCAACTACGCCAACATGACACAATGCGACACGGTCGATGGTTCGTCCCCCGCCCCAGCCCGTCGGCTCCCCTAACGTGCTTGGCTGACCCGCTGGCCGCGGCCGCAGACCTCAAGCTCCAGCTCGGCCCCGCGTACGGCGATTTCCTGGGCTCGCTGCCCCCCAACCCTTCAACATCGGCGCTGGCGTCCAAGACGACCGAGAAGCTGGTGTCGGAGTTCAAGTACGTGCGCGCCAACGCTGTCGGCGCGCTGGCCCAGTTCATGGACTACCTCACCTACGGCTACATGATTGACAACGTCGCGCTCTTGATCACGGGCACGCTGCACGAGCGCGACACGCGCGAGCTGCTGGAGCGCTGCCACCCGCTCGGCTGGTTCGAGACTATGCCCGTGCTGTGCGTGGCCACCAACATCGAGGAGCTCTACAACAGCGTCCTGATCGAGACGCCCCTGGCCCCCTACTTCAAGGGCAGCCTGAGCCACCAGGACCTGGACGAGCTCAACATCGAGATCGTCCGCAACACGCTCTACAAGAACTACCTCGAGGACTTCTACAACTTTGTCAACTCGCACCCGGAGATGGCCGGCACCCCGACCGCCGAGGTCATGTCCGAGATCCTCGAGTTCGAGGCCGACCGCCGCGCCATCAACATCACCCTCAACTCGTTCGGCACCGAGCTTAACAAGGCCGACCGCAAGAAGCTCTACCCATCCTTTGGCCGCCTGTACCCCGAGGGCACCCTGATGCTGTCGCGCGCCGACGACTTTGAGGGCGTCCGCCTGGCCGTCGACGGCGTCGCCGACTACAAGACCTTCTTCGACGCCGCAGGGCTTGGCGGCGGCCCCGCCGGCCCGGGCAACATGGGCGGCGGCAACACGGGCGCCTCCGAGGGCAAGAGCCTCGAGGACATGTTCTACCAGAAGGAGATGGAGATCTCCAAGAGCGCGTTCACGCGCCAGTTCACCTTCGCCATTGTGTACGCCTGGGTCAAGTTGAGGGAGCAGGAGATCCGCAACATCACGTGGATCGCCGAGTGCATTGCACAGAACCAAAAGGAGCGCATTGGAAACTACATCAGTGTTTTCTGATCAACCCCAGTTTGCTGTTATTTTGCCAAGTTTGATTGGTTGGGTTTTGCTCTTGATTTGTTAGTTAGTAACCGTGCCTGTTCTCTTTTTCCGTGTCAAGTTGTCTTTGCTCGCCAATTCTTCTGGCTTGTTTTTTTGATTTGCCTTTTTTTGGTTTGTTTTATTTTGTATCTTTTCTTGCGTTTGGGGGTGAAAGATAATACCAGAGGCCCTGGCCAACACACCCCTTTATCTTGTTGGTATTTGGCTGGTCTACAGATCATGGAACGGCGCAATTTTTTGAGCAGCAAAGCAGGGATGGAGATTGAGAAGCCTGCTTTTGCCAATGCATGTATTTTACATAGCAAACTACACATCTCGTACAGTCCGTTTTATCCCGCCCTGATACAGACAGCCAAAGATGGGGCCGTGACTATTCCGAATCTAACCCTTGGAGCTCTGGTAGATGCAGAGACATGAAATGCTCAAGACCAGAAACATCATTCAATGGCAATCTGGCCTGTCCAGGTCGCTGGGCTCAGCCCGAGCTTCGCGAGCATGTTGGTCCACCTCTCGCTTCCACGCTCCTTCCTCTCCATGTACTTGAGAAGCTTCTGCCGCCTGTGAACCAGCAACCTCAGATTCCGCTTGTTGGCCTTGTCACCGTTGCCGTGCTTGCCCTCGTACATGCGGGCCAGGACACGAATCTTTGCGGTGAGAATGGCAATCTGGACCTCGGACGAGCCCGTGTCCGGGCCGGCGCGGGGCGTGGGCTTAATGGGTGTAACGCCGACTGGGACCGGCTTTGGCCTCAGGACCTTGTCCGTGACGTGCCGGCCAAAGGTTTCGATGCAGCGGCGGATGTTTGCGTGCCTGCGGTCCTTGGAGCTCGCGTTCTCGAGCGCCGTGATGCGCCGCAGCGCCAGCTCCGCCTTTGCGTGCCGCGCCTCGTGCAGGCGCTCGTTCTCCTGGCGCATCGCCTCGCTCTCGTTGTCGTTGTGCACGGGCTTGGTCAGGAGGTACGACGCCTGCAGCGCCCGCTCCAGCTCAGACGTGGTGAGCTGGTAGTTGAGCAGGTGCTTGGACGTGGGGAGCGGCTTCGGCTCCGCGTCCACCAGGTTGCCGTCCTTGTCGCGCGCCGCCACCCTCGACATGTGCTCCTGCCCCGCCGAGTCGAAGGACTCGACAAAGGGCGCAGGCAGGCCGTGGACGGGATCGCCCCATTCCTTGTCGCGTATCGTGCGGAGCTCGGCCTGCCGCTGCTTGTTCTTTGCTATCCTCTGCTGAGACTGCTCCCACCAGTACGGGTCTATCTTGGCTTTCCGTTTCTTCTCCTTCATGGACATGCCGGCCGTCTGCACCAGCGGCTGGAGGCTAGCGGCCGGGGCCGCCTTTGCCGCGGGCCGCAGGCATACTGTTGGCGGGGGTGTGGTGTCAGTTCTCCCGCCTCGGGCTTCAGTTGCGGCATGGCCAATCGGTCCGAACCGGCAGCCGGGCGCTACCTACATGTTAGGAAGTTGAGCCCCTGCGGGCAGCCTACTCTTGGGGGCATTTTTTGGTCGTGGCGGGACGGGGAGCCGTGTAATCGCTCGCGTGGGAAAATCCGCCTGCTCGACGCCGAGCCTCACGCAAAGACAAATTTTGGATCGCAGCTCCTGCTCCTCTCTGCCAGGGGTCATACCGCTTCGGGCTTAGCGTTATCTCTTTAACTGCGGCCAATCATGCAGAGTGCCAAGGCCCACCACAAAGCCAGAAGGAAAAGAGGGGCAATGAGCTAGCCCCCCAGTCCCACACAATTCTGCCCTGGCGCAAAAAAGACGAGGTCATCGACGAAAATAGGAAACGAAATAGAAAAAAAAAAAGAGGAGGAGAAGAAAGACGCAAAACTCTCGCGCACTTTGCTCAGCTTGTCGATTTTCTCTTCCTAACCACACACCCTCCAGGAAGGAACTACAACTGTCGCAACAATGGCGCCCGCTAACCTCCCCTCGGTCTTCAACTCGACCAGCCAGGACATCGAGATGCTCCTGGCTGCGCAGGCGCACATCGGTTCCAAGAACCTGCAGGTTCACATGAACCCGTACCTGTGGAAGACCCGTGCCGATGGTGTCAACATCATCAACGTCGGCAAGACCTGGTACGTTGTTTTTGGGAATGCGCACGAGCTGCGAGCTTTGCGGCTCCCTACCCTCGGTGCTGGCGACGGCGCGCATATATCTGGCTCGCCGTGCACGACAGACTGCGCCGCGGGTGGGATGCGAAAATATGGAGGGCGTCGAGAAGCAGGGGGGAAGGGAAGTCAACGAGCTGACGACGACGGCCTCGTGCTATCTACAGGGAGAAGATTGTCCTTGCGGCCCGCATCATCACCGCTATCGACAACCCCTCGGACGTTTGCGTTATCTCTGCCCGTCCCTATGGCCAGCGTGCCGTCCTGAAGTTCGCCGCCCACACCGGTGCTCAGGCCATCGCCGGTCGCTTCACCCCCGGTAGCTTCACCAACTACATCACCCGCTCGTTCAAGGAGCCGCGCCTGATTGTCGTTACCGACCCGCGCACCGACGCCCAGGCCATCAAGGAGGCCAGCTACGTCAACATCCCCGTCATCGCCCTCTGCGACACCGACTCGCCCACCGAGTACGTCGATGTTGCCATCCCCACCAACAACAAGGGTCGCCACGCCATCGGCTGCATCTGGTGGATGCTTGCCCGTGAGGTTCTCCGTCTCCGCGGTACCATCTACAACCGCGAGACTCCCTGGGATGTCATGGTTGATCTGTACTTCTGTAAGCCTCTTCTTTCACTTTCCTTCGGGGCGCTCGTAGTCCTTCAAGGTCTTGGATGCCTTGGTCCGCGTCTTTCGGCTGCTAACATATTGCCAATTCAGACCGCGACCCCGAGGCCGAGGCCGAGGAGAAGGGCGAGGAGGAGAAGGCTCTGCCCGGCGTCGAGGAGGTTGGCGCTACCGCCATCGAGTCCGGCTTTGCCAACACCGGCGACTGGGAGGCTGCCCCTGCCGGCTTCACTGGCACCGCCCAGCCCGGCTGGGACGATGCTGCTGCCCAGCCCGCCAACTGGGACTCCGCCGCCCAGGGCGCTGCCTCGTGGGACGAGGCCACCCCCGCCAAGGATGCCACCCAGTGGTAATTCAATTTCTCAAACAAAACGGCAAACTGGGTACGGTACGGAGTTGGCGTCTCGAGGAAAATTTGCTAGGAATCAAAAAAACAATATTCCCCCACAACACTCGGGAAACAAGGACCGTCTGTAGAACTTTCACCCCTCGGCTTCTCATGGACTTGGGTTACACTTGGTGCGCACTGATGAGGGAAAGAAACCGGAGCCAGGTTTTCCGCCGCTGTGTGGCTGGGCCTGGGGAAGGAGAATGCCCTGTGCGGCCAGGAGGAGTGGACTTGACCGTTATTCCGCCTAGGTGTCATGGAACCGACAAAAAGAATAAAAAAAAGACCCCCAAAAAGAATTACTCCAAGTCTCTAGTGTGTATTGTGACCCCTGTGGATATTGTGTGGTCGTTGGTTGGTTTGTGTGTCTTCCGTGCCTCGCGCTAAATAGCTCAACCCCTGAGGGCTTTGACCGCGAGCACGTGTGACCGGATGCTCTTGGTATGAATCGACAAGGCCGGTCAGTATGATCACGAAGTAAATCTCCGGGCCTCTTTACCTGTTGAAATTATTAGACGGCTTACGTCTGAACCATGGAAGCATCTTCGGGACCTGAGGGAGGCCGATATCCATGGCTAGGGCTGCATTTGAACGACCAACGATTCAAGACAGGCTTAAAAACAGTAAAGCTCCGATTTGTTTGTCTTCTATGGCTTGGTTGCTGTATTTGCCTCGTTGCTTGATCGAGGCAGAAAAAGTGAAAGAGAGAAGGAAAAACTGGCTATTGAGAGCAAAAAGAACATCGAGAACATTGTCGTAAAAGAAATCCCCGAAAATATGACGTTCCGGTTGATTCATAGTCGCCCAAAAAGTCCAATGCTCCCATCGCCAACGCCCATGATCTCATTAAACAGTCCTTGGGTCTCGCCTCGCATCCACGCAAACATTAAACCTAACCCCGATGAAAGTTCAACCCAAGATCGAACGATGCAACTCTGCGTGCTACTTCGGCCAGTGAAATGTACTGGAAAGAACCTGTATCATGCTCGAAGAAAACGCAGGGGGTTGTTCGGCGAGACGCCATGGACATTAAGTAGGTGAAGGATTTAAAGTGCTGTGGGTATTAAGCCTCGTCATATTGAGTCATTGCATGCGTAGTCAAATAAAAGAAGGGGTATGTTTCCGAACTCCTCTCTAAAAGAGGAAGGCGGCAACACCAGCGGCAGCCAGGAGGCCGGCGGGGGCAGCAGTCATCTTAGGAGCCTGGAAAAAAAGGAGGATGCGTTAGTTTCCGTCTGAATTGCCCCTGTGGTTATAATAATCGGAGAACATACGTAGTTGGGGTTGCCCGTGGTCGTAGCGCCGCCGTTGCCGCCGGTGGCACCGCCGTTGTCTGCGCCGCCAGTGCCCGACGCGCGAGTGGTGGTCTGGGTTGACGAGCCGACGGTGGTCTGGAAAGTCGTGTCTGACGAGGTCACGGTGCTAACAATGGGCACGGTCGAAGTTTCGGTCGCACCCGAAGCACCAGAGCCAGAAGCACCAGAGCCGATGATGGTGGTCGAGCCAATGGTCGACAGCCTCGTCGAGCCGCTCTCAGAGATGGTAGAGACAATGGGCGAGATAACAGCCGAGGTCGTAATGGCAGACTGCGAAGCAGTTCCAGTGGCGGACGCAGAGCCAGAGCCAGGACCAGAAGCAGAGCCAGTTCCAGAGGGCAGGTTGGTGTTGGTGATCTGAGAAGGAAGACCGGTAGTGACGCTAGTCAGATCAACGCCTTTGTCGCGGCAGTAGTCGTTCGCGTAGCCAATAGCCTGGCCAGCCGTCTCGAAGCTGCCGCAGAGCTCAGCCGAGCAATCCCTAACACCGTAGAGGAAGTTGGGGTTGCGACAAGCGCAAGCAGCATCGTTGGCAGAGCATCCGAGCTGCTGCGACATGTTCGACTGCTGCATGCTGTTGATACACCATTGCTAAAATCGGGGGCGGTAGTTAGCACCTGGTGAAATGGGCGCGTTGCTGGCGATTTTGTCATAGAGGGAGTATGCCGGATCTGTAGGCGAGGTAGGCCTCTCGAGAATAACTTACCGCGCACTCGGGGAAGCCCGAGAGGTCCTGGGCACCGGCAATGGCGGCCAGGGTGCCGACGAGCACGGAAGTGACCTTCATGGTGGAAATCATTGTGATTGGAAAGTGAATGGAAACTGAAGTAGATGCAGGTCAGCGGGCGTTTCGAGTATTAGACCCCGACGATGGTCGGAGTGAGTGTTTTGAGCGGAGGAACCAGCGCTCTCTTCAGCGAGGATGTGATCGCGAGGACGAACGCTCTGGAGGAAACGACTGTGGCGATGCGGGAGGGAGGATGTAGGTAGATGGACGAGTGGGCAGCTGGCTAGAGGAGTGGGGGGAAGAACCGAAAAAGTCGGATGTGATGGCAAGGGAGAGGGCGTGGGCGAAGGTGCGAGGGCCTGACATCAGGAATCTGGGAGGACAAACCTTGGACTCCAAAGTGTGGTCGAGAAGTAGGTAGGTTAGGTTTGCTGGCTTGAATCACGAACGGGAGTTGCGTAACAGGCAGATGCCAGATAGAGACCAAGGGCGGGCGGGATGTGTCGGAAATCCAATGTTTTGGAGTAGACGAGGAGGGAGGAGGGTGGGCAGGCGGGTTGGTTAAATAAATTCGGGGAGGTGCTAGTTTGTGGGACGTTGCCGGGTAGGTTGTGCTCGTCCAAGGGTGGTTGGCAGACGGGCCACGAGCGTCTGGTTCTTGCCTGAGGGCCCAGTGAAAACGGAGGAGGGCAGGTGCCGTCGTTCTGGCGTAATTGCAGTACGGAGGACCGAGGCTGGGCAAGGTTGGCTCGAATGGAAGGCTTGTCCGTCGGTGGGAAGTAACGGTGACGGCACCATCGGTGGATGCCAGCGGGCCGGGACTGATGTAAGTGATGCAGCTACCTGTAAGGCAGGTATTTACGCAGGCAGTTGCGCAGGTAGGTACCTACCTAGCTAGGTATCTGCCTTGGAATGTCGAGCAGGAAAGAGCTGGCCGCGCGTGGAGGCCGGGGCTCCGACCAGAACCGTTGCTCATTCAACCCACGCGCAGTCGTTCCTTCCCCCGTCATTGGGCGCAGCACCAGCCGCCTCTGCCGAGGGGCCGACGCGGCGACGTGGGCTTTGATACTGACTGTCGCGCGGCCCGGCTCCAAGCAGAGCTCCCCAGCCCCGCCAGCTGCAGTCGCATCAGGTAGATCTCCCATGTTTGATGTGGTGACCTGTTTCCCCCCACTACCTTGTTTTCCAACGCCCCCATCTTTTAGTGGACGGCGGCCGCTGCACGATCCCTGCCCTTGCACCAAACCTTGTCACCTTGCTCTGATGTCAATGACCAGGATGCCCGTTCAGCCAGCTGAAGGTCATTCGAGCCCAATTATGGGCAGTATCAGATCGATACAGGCCTGGTGAGGCATTCCATGGATCTAGTCGAGATTGAGACTCGACAGCCCACTAGAGAAAAAACCATCTCCGGCAGCTAGAATTGCCCTACTGAGCCACGTCGGTAGTGGGGGGGG
>PYSQ01000163.1:50623-65510 GCA_003049435.1 Nakataea oryzae | reverse complement strand
TGGAAAGAACTGAACGGGCCATACTGACGCGTGAACGTGGCACGCCTTGCCGTCATGTCCGACTTTAGGCTTCTTAACTACACTCCACAGGCCACCATAGTGCGCCTCCTGGCCGTGAACGCGCTGAACGGCTACCTTACCTCGTGGGTCCTCTATATTGTCGGCGCCTCCGAGGACGGCCGCCTGCTGCTGCCAGCCTGGATCGCCATCGCTACCATTTTGACCGCCATTTACCACACAACCCAGCGCAAGATCAACATCCGCAAGGAAACTTCAATCTCAATAAGCGTCTTTTCCATCGCCAGCTTCACCAGCATGCTATGCCTCCTAGCCCAGCTATACCTGGACAGGGCCACTGACTACTCCAGCGTGCCGCTGGTTTCCTTTTTCAATCGGACGCGGGCTCTGGTTGCACGCATCTTGGAGGTTTTGGAAGCCGAGAACCGGGCATGATATACGTTAACACATGTCCTGCTGGTCACGGTCAAGCTGGCGTCCATACTTTAATCAACGCCCGAGCACCAGAGCCTTTGGGAGACTACTCTGAGCACACAATCCAATCACAGATACTCGTGTCTACCTTCAGTCCTCATTTGCGCGCTGGCCTGTTTACTTTTCGGCGTATTGCATTGGTTCCATCCCACCTGTCTAGGTATCTCGCTTGACTGTCAACAGTTCAGTGCCCATAGATCGTGCTCTGTGGGTGAGGAGAGTAAAACCAACCCAGTGGCTTCTCGGGAAACCTCGGGGCCAAACTTCCTTGCTGAGTTCCAGCCGTGTTTTGGAAATGCCGTCATCAAACGGAACATTGAGCATTTAGAGGCTAGGGAAACGGGCTTGTAGCCCAGCTTCCCAAAGGTCACATAGACGATGGGCTTCAGGTTTCAGGTCACTGGCTCAGAAAGCATTTGGGAGACAAAGCGTTGATTGACCGCGCCCCCGGGACATGTCCGAAGAACACATGCCGGAGAGCCAAGCTCGCGAGCACGGCGAGCAGCCTTGACTAAATTGATTATCGCGCAGGGCTCACAGCCAAAAAAGGCGCCCGGGTGGGCAGGCCATTGACTCATCGATCCCTCCATCACCCACACAAGTCCGACTAACAAACTTCTCCTGATCATCGACTCGGGCCTTCTCGACTCTAGGATGGGCTTCAGGAAGCTATGTATTCGGCCGGCTGTAGAAGCCAGTACCGGAACGGCGTGCTCATGAGATGGCTTCTAGAAGCCGTGGATCTGTGTCATCGCACATTATGTTAATACCAATGCCAGATGCAACGTACGCACGCGAAGAGCTGCGCTTGGAGATAAAATGGCGGAAGCAGGATTGGGGCAGTAACGTGCCTTGATCGTCTTGGGGTCCATCTCAAGACCCGACTCCTTGTCAACCAAGAAATCGTGCATAGCCTTGCGCTGGTCGCCCTGGAGCTGGATCACCTCGCCCATCTCCGAGTCTGTCACGATAGTGCCATTGCAGGCTGCGTGTTCCGTGTCAGTCAAGTACAAGTGCACAAGAGGATTTCATGAGGAATAAGTGCGACGAACCGAATGACTTCTTGACGGTAGACAGGATCTTCTTGCTGGAGAATTTCTTGGGAATTCCCTGGACCGTGGTCAAGGTCTTGCGTCCATTGCGCTCTGTCTCGCTCACAACATGTTAGAGAAGCTGCTGGATCTAACGTAACCGCACGAGTCGTTCGCGAGAAACTTCGCAGGCGCTAGGAGGGAGACGGCATGAAACATACGCTGAATGCGAATATGGATGTATGCTTGAGCGTTAGCTTGTTCTCCGGTGTCCTCGTCGGCTTCGGCGAAGGGGTCTATATATCGAGGTTCGCTTGTCAGCATCGATCGTGCTACGTCTGCGCACATGCAATGGTGGGCAAAGAACCAGACAGCAGCGCTCCAAAAACTGCTTGGCCTGGGCTTCTCGGCGCCACAGACCACCGCGGAGAGGGTCTCGTGAGCCTTACCAACAGTCTTGAGATTTTCGATTGACATAAACCCTAGTTTATCGGGGTGTCCGTGGGAGAGTTGCGTGTGGATTAAGGGGTTGAGGTAGCGACCGACGGCTGATTGCGTCTCGCTCTGGATCGGGGTGGCTATTGGCGGGAAACGGTGTGCGAGGTGGGAATGGATGTGTACAACAGGGTCGAGTTGGGTGTCGCGAGATGATAACGCTGACCGGCGACGCTGTTGCGGTAAATGGTTGCTTTTAAAAGTAACGGTATGGGTGGAGGGGTGGGAAGTGTCGGCTTGAGCAATCGAAAGCGAGGGAGAGGGGAGAATAAAAACAGCGGGGGGGATACATAGGATGGTGGGGCGGGCTCTTGTGACTGATCCAGGGGAGTCTAGAGGCTTCGCATGGGTGCCTCAGGCCGGAAGGCGCAAACAGGCATCACCGCCCCACATCCACGGCCCGCGACCCAAATAGAGTTGGCTCGATCCATGCCTGTGGCTGTGGCTGGCTTGGCTGGCCGGCTGGCGACCTTGCGGCGGGCCTCGCAGGCCTCCATACACCACACACCGCACCACAACTCCAGTCACGCGTTTAAGTCGGGCGGTGGCCAGCTGCAGGGGACACGAGGGGGTTTGTTGGGAGGGGCCCCCTCCCTGCCATGCAGCAGTCTGCACACACGGCTCTGTAGGTTCCCTGTCGCATCTCGCGCTGCATCCAGATCGTCGTCTGATTGAACCATAGCAAGCGCAACTTACCCTCTATCGCTGCTTCTTGCCGTCTGTGCTCTAATTGAAACCGGCCATGGAGCGCGGCGACGCCGACGGCTCGGGCACAGACGAGTATGGCAGTGACGCAGAGCCTAGCATTGTGCAGGCCGATCAAGGCCAGGGCAGTCATCCCCCGCAGCCTTCGACATGGCTGCCCGTTTGCCGGCGGCAGTGCGACTTCAGCCCAACGCACTTTCGCGAGGCCATGCTGAACGCCATCCGAAACCCCAACTTGCTTTCCACCTGGCTGTTCCGCGCCGATCTCATTGCCGACCATACCGTGGCCCCTCCCTCGGTGGAGGGTCAGCCCCAGCTGCCTGTACTCAGGGGCATGCGCTGCGAGCGTGTCATCGTCCGACGGCTCATCCCGAGGAGCACAAAGCGGGACAGCACCGTCGTGCAGAGCTGCCCCTTGTACGGTTCCACCGATCAGCCCGACGACGGCGTCAGCAGGCGTCTGGTCCTCTATCTTCCACATGTCTCCTCTGCCTCTGAAGTGCCCTATTACCACCCCGCGGTCTCCGGCGTCGGCCTTCTCCACGAATGGGACGCTAGTGTCGGCAAGGGCACCTTCTCGGTCCACTACCGGCTGTTTGACGACACGCCCATGTCCACTAGACTACTTCGCACAGCCCTCAACATCCTCTCCGTCCTGCACAAGCTTGGCCAGGGGCAACTGACCGGCTACGTCAAGCGGGTCCACCATGACCTTCTAGTCCCCCAGGCTGTTCTCCAAGACAGGTACTCGCGCCTCAAGGACAAGTACGCCAAGAGGCTTATGGATGGCTGGCTTGAGACCACTGACTCGAACAAGCACGTTTTTGAGGACCTTGGCATCGCCGCCTTTCTCATGGAGCTATGGGCCGACATGTACAAGGACCAGCGCTTCCCCGGGTTCGTCGACATCGGCACCGGGAATGGCCTACTTGTTCACATCCTGAACTCCGAGGGCTTCCGGTTAGTCCGTTCTCCTCCCTGGTTCCGCTACCGAAATGCCCAAGACAACGGTTTGAGGTTGGCTTGGTCCAACTACCATCCACACAATCATCGAGCCTCGGGGTTTTTTGCAACGTCAAATTGGCTGATGACGTAAATCTACTGCCGCCAGTGGCTGGGGTTTTGATGCAAGGGCCAGGAAGTCCTGGAGTGTATACAACGGGAAGCTGCCTGATGGAGGGCTGTTCCTACGTGAACTTGTTCTCCTGCCCTCAATGATCCAGATGCAGCCGCAGGAGCCAGACAGTGACTCCCTCGGGAGCAAATCACACGACGGAACCTTCCCGAGGGGTACATTCATCATATCCAATCATGCGGACGAATTGACACCCTGGACGCCCGTGCTAGCCGCTGCCTCGGACTGCCCCTTCATCGCCATCCCGTGCTGTAGCCACAACCTGGGCGGAGCCAAGTTCCGCGCACCTCTCCCCAAAGACAAAACTAAAGCCACCTCCACGTACGCCTGCCTGGTAGAATGGGTGTCAGATATCTCTGCCGACTGTGGCTGGGAGGTCGAGACTGAAATGCTGAGGATACCTAGCACGCGTAATACCGCCATCGTGGGGAGGCGCCGGACAACCGGGCAGCCGCGGATGGACGTCTACGAGGTTATCGACAAGCATGGAGGTGCCGGGGGCTACAGAGAAAGCGCACTGAGGCTTATGAAAGATACATCCTCCGGGGGCCACTAGAGGTGTCAAAGAAGAGGCCGACACAATGTTGCTGAGGGCGGAAGTTTGTAACACTCGATTAGCAACTGAGCGTCGGTCTTTGTGAACTTTTTTTTTGTCGACGAATAACCAAAGTAAAAACGAACTTTGGGTCCCGGCAGTCACTATTCATCATCCCAGTGACGCCTGCTAATTATGACGGGCCGAGCAGGATCCCATGGACCGTAGATCTCGTTCTTGTACTTTTGCAGACCCAGAAGCCACCAGCTACATCCACCCATGGCGCTGGCAGAAATCACACACCCCACTACCATTCCCAGAAGACCGCTCTTCCAAGGCCAGGTTCCATCGGGTTCGTGCCGGGCCATAGTCATGCCCACACCGGCACCGGCGCCAAGTACGAGCAGAACGGTGAGAAGAACGTGAAAGCGCCAGCTTCGGTGGCGGGCGTAGCGACGGAAGACGGGGAAGAGGCCAAAAACCTCAATGCTAAACAGCGTCAGGCCGAAAACCTGGCCAGTTGATGGTAGCCGGCTGGCGAGAACAGTGGATGCCATCAGGGCCGCGTTGGTGGAAAGCGAAGCGACAGAGACGTTGTTTACGCCAGCCCACGTGCCCGAATAGTCGAAAAAGAACATGTTGATGGCAAGCAGCCAGAACGACATGGCCCAGATACTGTCTGAGGATGTAGAGCGAGTCAACGACTTGAGGATCGGTGACAGGCCGAGGAGAGTAAAGTATATCAAAAGAGCGGACTTCATGGCGTTGATGCGGAGGTGGGCACGACCACCCCGCAGAGGGGACGAGGGTCTGTGTTTGGGGCCGGCCAAGAGGTCGTTGCGAGACGGACCAGTGCCACTCATCTGCGACGTGGTCGAGATGAGCGAGACTGCCGAGGTGGAGTATGGATTTGTTCCTGCCGAGAGGGCTCCGCCGCCGTCGGAAGCGGACAGCATTTGCTCACCGACGCCACCGGCGGCTCCCAAGAGCCTCGGCCGCTCGGCCGCAGGGGATCGCAGCAGTATGTTGGAAGTGGAGCTGGCTGCGGATGGCACATCTGGCCTTTCTGTGGCCGATGATCTTGACAGGCGGTCAAGACGGGCGGGGCCGGCCGGGTTCGGTGATTCGGCGGGCCCGTGGGCAGCAGCGCGGCCGGCATCCTCTGTGGCCTCCTGGCCCACCCATCGGTCGCAGAGACACCAGCCGACAAAGGTTGCAAAGCTGCCCCAGCTTACGACCGACACGGGACTCACGCGCTCCTGGAAGATGCTGACAAAGCACACGACGAAAATGATGACGGAGCAAACATGCTGGACGATGACGGTGGAATCGGCAACCAGAGGCCAGAACTCGTAAGGCTGGAGTCGAGGGTTCCGCTGGAGATTCTCGAGAAAGGTTGCTTGGTCCGTGTAGTTGTCCGGGTCTGTTTTGGAGCACGGAGCACAGTTGTCAGTCCGAGCCGTCGCCACGATGCAGGCAGCGGCAGTGCGCATGACAGTTTGGAGGGGCTGGGGGAGGAGGCGCACACGACTGCTTCACCCAGAGCAGCTTCTTCCAGGTTCTTTTGCCCCTTCTGCGGCTGCGGCTGCGGCTATCCCGCTGCCTCGATCGGCGTGAGGCGGTGTCTCCGCTGTTGCTAATGTTGCCGATGCTGTTGAAGCCACGCTCGGGCCCGGAGGGCCTCGCTGGCGGCAGTGCTGACGAGGGGCCGGGTCGGGGCGTCGTCGACTGGTACGGAACCTCGAAATCCGAAGCAAGGGACGACTGGTGCAGGCCCGAAAGGGGCGCCATGGGGGAGGGCAGGCTGCCCGTGGATTCCGCGCGCACGGAAGAGGAGGGTGAAGCGATCCAGACCGTTGCGGGTCGCGCCGCCGTGTCGACTTTGCGTGTATGTAGTGTGCGGCTGCGTGGTTGGTGTGCACCTGTGCAAACAGTGCCTATCTAGGCTCGGTAGGTAGCTACGTACCCCTAATTACCAGCCGACGGAGTGAGCCGGTTTGGGCTTCCCAGACTTGTCCCGCCCGCGTGGCGTGTGGGATCACAGCCCCCTCCCTCTGGTGGCACCCCAGCACCTGCTGCTGATCTCGCCGACTTTGCCTTGGTGGTGTGTGCATGCGCCACGCCACTGATAGGCTGCGCCAGCGGCTCCACCGAAGCTACCTGGATCCCCTGGTCCAACCCGCGGTCCAGACGCGTCCATCTGGCTTTCGAGCCTGGGCGATCGGCCCTGGATGCGGGCGGACCTAAGCCTCGTGCTAAGGCCGACCCATTTGATTGGCGATGTCAGCCCGACTTCCCAGAGAGGGAAAATGGATGCGCAGTAGGAGCGGGTGGTGCGCCTTGGCACGCTAGATGGACGCGTTGGTCAAATTCAAGTGTCATTGTTGCCCGCTCCACCTCACTCAGCTGCTACACACAACCCACGCACCAAAGGTTTGGGTTGGGGTTGGCTGGCGGCCCGCGCGAGGAAGCAAAAACAAGACTCTGTCGCAGCATGGAGGGCTCGGTGCACATGTCGTTGCCAGAGAGGCCGGCGATTCCTGGCCGCGGGCTCCTTGGGTCGTCGCCTAGCCGAGAAACAATGGGGCGGCAGGCACAGAATCCACGGGCCGGCAGGGGTACGGGGCGGGGCGGGGGCATTGATCAGGGCAGCGAGGTATGTATTTTGGGCAACAGGCTGCTCTGCCCCGGCTCCCCTGGGCTGCTGGGCCGGCTGTGCTGTGGTGTTTTGGGCTGGGCTGGCCCTACATCGGCCGGCAGGTAGCCACTTTTATGCGACGTTGCGAAGGGAAGCTGTCTGGTCAGAGGGGGGCCCCCTGGTCGCGTCAATGGGGAAATGGAAAGACGAAGCGCATGGCGCAATATAACCGGCTCGCTCAGCTCCTCTCCAGCAGTCCAGCCCAGAGCCAAACGAACTATCGGCAGCCCTACATTCCCCCCGCAGTCAATATCGTGGGAAGAAGCATCGTTTTCTGGCGGCAGTTGTCCACATAATCTCGGTAGACTTTGGCTTGCCGTTCTTCATACATAATCTCACGCCACGCCGCGCCACCGCTGCCAGCCCGACCGAAAGTCTACATTTCCAGCGGCGAGGCACGCCGAAGCCCACAGGGAGCAAGACCAGCACGCATACACGCACACACCCGCTTCACGACCTGCACATCCCTCCTCCCACCGTTGCTGCTGTCGCCGCCGCCACCACAATGAAGGCGGCATTGTTCCTGCCTCTCCTGTTGCGGCTTGTCGCGGCGCGTCCGATCGGCGCCATTCTTGACGAGACCGCTGTTGGATCGTCCCACTCTCCGCCCGCCAGCCGGGTAAAGCCAATGCCAGCTTTGCCTGGGCTAAACGGCGGCGCTCAGTCGCTGGAGCCCATCGATAACAGACCGCAGGTGCCTTCGAGCTCGGCCATCCCATCTGTCGTGCTGGCATCCCCCAGTCCCATCGAGACCACATATCTCCTTTCCCTGCAGCGCAATCGAGGCAAGCAGCAGGCCGTAGTGGACGCCGCTCCGGCCACCAGCGACAAAGTCGAGCCAATACGTGTAGCACCAGTGGCCTCCCAACAAGCGGAGCAACCAGCGGCCCACGGACATCAACCGACTCCCGCTGCAGCCGTTCCTGCTCCCCCCTGCCATCACGCCTATGTGGCCTACCGCCATCGCGTTGATGCGGCCATCATCTTTTTTGTCGCCATGTTTCTCCTGGTCATCGTCAAGGCTGAGTCGAGGGGCGCCCTTGACAGTCGGTAAGTCACCTCACCAGCACGCATGTCCCCTGCCTGTCCCAAGGAAGCTTGGCTTGCTTGGTCTTCAGGCCCCACCCCATGTTTGTTTGCCTGTGGCTCGGGAAGCAAGTTCTAACCCCAATTGTCTCCAGGTCCTCGGAAGACACCATCGCCGGCGACAAGCCCCAAGGAGTCATTCGCCTCGAGATCGGAAAACCGTCAGGAAAACATCCCCTCTCGATACGGGCAGAACACAGCAGCGAACAGCTAGTGTCCGAGAAGACTCCGGCATGAGATCACGAAAGTTTAGCGAGTGGCCGATGCATTCGCCAAGTCCACGGCCCGTCCGTTCTGCCAAGGGAGTCTTTTTTATTCGCTCTCTCTCTCCCTTTCTGTCTTCGCGTGAGCCTCACCCCTTCCGGGTCTCGTACTTTCTTATCTTCTCCACATGAACTGCTTTTCTTTTATATATCTCTCGGCTGCGTGAGTCACGAAGTTCCTTTTGGGGTAATAGGTACGATCATTGTTATGTGGCGTTTGGATGACACTTTGGGTTGATGGGTTTGATTTCTCATTCATAGCAGATACTTCTTTTTTTCCTTCCTTTTTTCTTGTATTATACCACATACTCAACATTCACTGAGCACCACCTTTTCCCTGCGACTTTCCCTGCCATGCGATCATCGGCTGTCGTCGGAACACCAACTTCACATGAGTCTCATGTGAATTGCTCCATTGGACGGCAAGTGGCGTGGCACATGCACTCTTAGCAAGTCCCTGCAGGCGCTTGGCGCTACCTCGCTTTACGAAGATCAATGGGGGTCATTTGCATTGAGATGGCCAACCAAAGAGGCCATTTACTGGCCGGCCGGTTGAGACAGGACAGTCTGCAAAGGCTCGGCGGGTGGCTGCTGCTGGAGCAGTGGCCAGTGGCCAGTCAGGGAACACCAGAAGGTCAGACCTGGGTAAGCTGAACGCTGACCGCCCACCCTCTTTTCTCCCGGGGCGGGCTAATCCGATGGGATAAGCAAGCCGGCGGTGTTGCTCCTGCACGCTGCACGCCTTGGGCTTGGCTCCCCTTGGCTGATCTCCACCGAGGGACAGCTGAGGAGTCGAGGCACACACAGGCACGCGCACCAACAACGGTCATGCAAACCCCTCATTTGCCTCCCTCCGCTGGCACCCCAGCCTCGTTGACTGCGGCGGCCGCCGTTCTGCCCTGTCCACCGCCCTCGTTCAATTCAAGCAGCCCCCTCTCGCAGCAGCCAGGCTACCTCCCTACCTAGGCTAGAGCCTCCACTTCCCCACTTGCATGCCTCCCTGTTGCCTGCCCGCTTACTTGCCCGCCACCACAGGTCCCAGCAATACGACACTTGCCGGCAAAAGGCAGTCATTGCTGCTGCTGTGTGTGGTTGACGTTCAGGAATACCTCCTCAAGACCTCGCAACCGCACCCCGCATATCCTCTTGCCGTCTGGTTGCCAGCCACCCGCTGCTCTGCACCGTCCAATTAAGTCCGAGGATATGTCCCTCCAGGTGGACGACGAGCGGCGCCGCGGTCGATCGCGGTCGCCAGGCGCACGCGACAGAAGCCGCAGCCGTGAGCCGCCCACGCGGGTCATTGATGCCGCCCCTTACCCCGACGACAGGGACGAGAGGGACGACCGCAGAGGCGCCCCCCGTGGCTACGACTACCCCGAGCACCCCTCTGCCTCGTACAACTATGACTCCTACCACTCGCCGCGGTCACCCACCGAGGACTTCTCGTACCGTCGGGACCCTCGGGACAGAGACCCGCGGGACGACAGTGCCCGGGGTCGCGGCCCCGCGGAGCCAGACCGGTTCGCATACCTACCACAGAAGTACGCCGCGGCAGCGCCGCGGCCCGCCGAATCCCGCAGCCACCGGGACAGGTACGAAGACGACCTAGCGTACGGCGCACCCTCGAAGCCGGCAGACCCGTACGGTTATGCGCCGCCGAAACACTCGCAACCTGACGACCGGTCGACCAGCTACCCGCCGACCCGCCAGGATCTGCTGGGGGCCGGGGGGCCGCCGAGACGAGACCGGTCTCGGAGCCGCGGCCCGTCGGCGAGCGTGGTGACTGTAGAGCCTGGTTCCAGCAGCAGCCGGCGCCCAGGCCGCGAGCCGTCGCCGCAGCCGCCGACAACCCGTATGTCGACGCTGTCGGTCAACACTGGCCACCACTCACTCAACATGTCCCTCTCGTCCGGCGCACCCGCCTCGCCGCTGCTCGAGTCGTATCATGGCACCTACCAGTCCATGTCCCCAATGCCATCGCCGCTCCTTCTCGCATCGCGCGGGCCCCACGGCTCGTCCGAGGTACAGGTCAGGGACGTGACCCCGCTCGGGTCCGACGACGAGCGGTACGGTGGGAGCGGTGAAAGAAAGCGACGCGCGCGGTTCGCCGATCCCGCTGGCGATGCAGAGCGGCTAGCCAAGGCCCTCAAGGGCAGCGGGCCGCCCGACACGGAGCCCCTGTTGGAGATCCTGCCGGGCATGACGCACGAGCAGATCATGACGCTACGGACAGAGTACAAGGCGCTCGTCAAGACGGGGCCGGACCGGAAGGGCGTCAACGTGGCCAAGCACATACGGTCGCGGCTCAAGGACGAGGACCCGTCGCTGATGAAGGCGTGCTACGCCGTTGCGCTTGGTCGATGGGAGTCGGAGGCTTATTGGGCCAACTTCTGGTACCAGGGCGACAAGACGCGACGCGAACTGCTAATCGAGTCGCTGATGGGACGCACCAATGATGAGATCCACGAAATCAAGTCGGCGTTTAGCGACAAAAAGTACGACAACAGCTTGAGGACCTGTATGAAGACGGAGCTCAAGGAGGACAAGTTCAAAAAGGCCGTCATGATGGTGTTGGACGAGCAGCGCATGGAGGAGACTGATCGGCACGGCCGCTTGCTGCCCATAGACCGCATGCTGGTCGAGGACGACGTGAAGGCTCTGTACCACGTCGTGCGGTCAGAAAAGGGCGGCGAGAGCGCCATGATCAACATCGTGGTCAACCGCAGCGACAACCACCTTCGGGAGGTTCTGAAGCTGTACAGCCACGATTACAAGACGAATTTCGCCCGCGACGCGCTGAAGAAGAGCGGTAACCTCGTGGTAAGTACGGCACGACACTATCCCGGCTTGCCCAAGGCACCACCCTACCCGCCTATGGGATCTCCATCATCAGTTGCCCAACCTATTATCCCCACCCGCCACCGCCCTTGTCAAACTCTCGCTAACGCTTGCTGGACATTGTCGCTCAGGGTGAGCTGCTGGCGCACATCCTCAACGGCGTGATCAACAAGCCAGTGCGTGACGCGCTGCTGCTACACCATGCACTCACGGCATCCAAGCGGGACGGGCTGCGACGGGAGCTCCTCACCTCGCGTCTCGTCCGCTTCCACTGGGATCGGCACCATCTGGCTGATGTCAAGGCGGCATACCGCGATCGTTATAGCAAGGATCTGCAGGAGGCCGTGCGAGACGCCACGGGCAACAGCGACTGGGGCCGGTTTTGTCGAGAGCTGTGCATCACACGCATGCCTGACGATGTCCGGAGAGTCGAGCGCGTGGACCGTCACTAGTGGAGGGCGAGGCGCGCGGCGGAGAGAAGAGGAGAATGGTGAAGGAGAAATTCTGAGCTCGGGGCATTGCTGGCCCTGCGAATAGATGCGGCGCATGTACCTAAATCTGAATGCACCGCACTGTCGGCTGCAAGGCATGTGGGACAGTCTGGGGTACTCGGAAAGATGAGAGATGCAGCTGAGGTGGCCTGCGGGGCGGGACGCGGTGCCGGAGCCCTGGCCGGACGCACCAACAACCCGGTGGAGAGCAAACCACCGGCCGCTGGTCAAGACGTACATCGGCCTCGGGAAATAGATTGACCAGAGACAGCCATCATCATGATGATGCTGAGGAACGAATAGAACAAATACCCCGGCTCGCATCATGCACGAAGCACCCCGTCTTAACTCCGGACCCACCGCTCTTGGTCTGTGGCATGTGGAGTGTACGCGGCTTGGCCGCCGAAAACAGCAGCCTCCCACGGCCATCCATTCCTAGCGCGGGCCAAAGACGGCATAGAACAATGGGCCCGTAACTCCGGCGCTCCTCTATTGTGGCCCGCCGGCAAAACGGGCACTTACAAAGCCCGAGGCCCACCCGGTGGCTGTACCTCGCTTCTGACTGATTACTCTAGAAGCCCGCGCAAGGCGAATAATCAAATCCGCCCCCCGTTCCACAGGTCGCCACAGCTAGCGCCGAGCACACAGCCTGCGAATTCAGCCGAGGGTTCTTGACGCAAGCTTTTTTTCTTCTATCATGGGTATGGGGGAGATTAGGTATGTTATCCAAGTGGCAGGTATGCGCCACGCCGCAGTGGCTTTCCAAAAGCTCCTTCGTCATCGACTTGGTGCCAACCAAGAGGCCTATTCCTCACATCCGCAGCATGTCGGGATCGTAGCCCGAGTATATCATAGGATCGCCTAGCCCCATCATGACGGCCGGGTTGGCGCAGGATGGCGCATGCGGCTTCAGGATGCCAAACTCTGACTCGAGGAGCCCCTGTTGCAACAGATGCTCGTCCGTAAACTGGTTGGCCGGCTGTTGGAGGAAGCCGTCGCCAAAGTCGTCCACTGCCCCGGGATTTATTACGTCGGCGGCACCGCTCCACGGCTCGTATGAGAGCGACGAGCCGGCCTGGCCGAGCGCGGGAGAGTGGGGAGAAAAGCTGGCGGCCGAGTCGGGCCTGGCGTCCACGTCGGTGTACAGGCTTTGTGGCGATGCTGCCCCGACCGACGAGGGCGCGTTGGCGGCGCCAAATGCCATCTTTCTGTAGTCGTGCTCCAGGTCCGAGACGTCCATCTCGCATGAGCTTGCGCGATCGGCCCGCAAGCCCCCGGCCCTCTGCTGGGTCTCGAGCTTCGTTATCAGGTCGGCCAACCCGGCCTCGTCCTCGGGGAAAGCCGCCTGGACGGGCACGTGGTCCACGTCACTGTTGGGCCGGATGCACCCCAGTCTGTATGCTATGTCATGGATGACGGGCTGGCCCCTGTCGTTGAGCTCGGGGTCACCCAGGTCCCATGTCCGTGACTCGCGGACCATGGCGTACAGCTTATGGATCGTCGCCACGAGCGCAAACTGTGTGTTCTCCAGCACCTCGGCGTAGCCCCGGGGTATGTTCTTGTACTCGGTCTTCCTCCGCAGACCGGCAGTGCAGACGAGCCCGTCATCCTTGCACCGTTTGCAAGGGAACTCTCCGTCGCACTGGCCGAGTGGACGGTTCGAAGCGTGTTAACGACGAGAACACCCAGGCGCAGCTGCACGCCGCCAAGCCCGTCGCACGTACGTACCTTTGTCTTTTTCATCCGACATCTCTCACAGGCCTTCCATACTCTTTTGTGCCTTGGGTCTGCTGAAGATTGCGATGTTACCGATCCCTGATGTGAGTCGAGAGACGCTCCGGTCACTGGCGCGTGCACCCTGATGGAGCCACGCTTCGAGCTGCGATGGCCAGCCTTTGTCGACTTGGACGCTGCTGCGGCTTTTCTGGCGCTGTGCAGTTTGACGAGGTCCTCCCTTGGAGGTGTTGGTAACCCGCTCCCCATTTTTTTCTCCTTTCTCTTTGCCTTTTTTTCAAGGTCTTCTTCCTTGTTGCCTTTCGTCTTCCAAGTCGTGGATGACACCAAAGACAGTGGCCAGGAAATATATTGCTCCTTCCGCCGGCTTGCTTGCAGGGTGTTTTGCAGCTAGACTTGCTTTGACGAAACAGCTAGCGAGATGGCGAGGCAGCTATGCCGGTGGGCGCGCACGTGTATCCAAAATGCGGGTATCAAGCCACGAGAGCTGGGGCGTAGGCTGCAGGTTGAAAGAACAGAAGGGGTGTGTGTGGAATGATGGTGCGTTTGACAAAAATCTTCTAGGCGGGACAAATTCGAAAGAAGAAAGAGAAGGAGGCTAAAAAGCAGGAGCAGGAAACATTGAGCCAGACGATCGAGGTGACCACTATTAAGCAGCATAACGGTGCCTGGACAAAAAGGTACGATTAATAATATCCCAGCCAGCGCACTTGCAGGTGGGATTCAGAGCTCGGGTCGGGGTCGGCCTCGGGATCGGAGTCGGGGTCGGGTCCTTCGTTCATGTCGCTGTCATCAACTTTCCTAAAAGGGGGCGGGTGAACTAAGCAGGCAGACAGGGGTGCCACCCAGCTCGTAAGACAATTGCAGCCACTTTTGTGGTGAATTTTTGGGGCCGCAGAGCAACAACGGACGCCCAGGAAGCGTCCGTCGGGGCACTTTGCTAGGCTGGGTAGCACCTTGCCCGCCTCGGCATTCCTCCCCCAGGGCCACGCGACGTGGAACTCCTGGCAAAGCGACAGGCATAGTAGCCTGGCGCATTTGAGCACGGTTCATTGCGCCGACAGCCTGCCGACGGCGGGTCACCGCGCCATTTTATCGTATCGCGAGACCAACCCTGCCGCTGCGCCGCGCCTGGCCGGTCTTTGCTCTAAAGTCCGACCTGCACCGAGCCTTGTCGGTGCCTGGTCATGGGTCGGGAACCGATCGCTTGGCTACCGCCACAGTGTGGCCCTCGGGCTGTGCGACCGATTGCTGATTTGGAACGGACACGGGGCTTCTCGGAGGCCTTTTATAGATGGGAGCTACCTGGCATCTGCTAGCTCAGGCAGGCAGGCAGGTGGCCTACAAAGGCCTAGACCAGGCCTGGCTGGATGGGGGGGGGGGG
>PYSQ01000163.1:0-50559 GCA_003049435.1 Nakataea oryzae | reverse complement strand
GATGGGGGGGGGGGGTGCAGCCATGCGGGGACGGACACTCGATATTAGATGGCTGACTGCTGTGGTGGTGTGAAGACGCAGATATGTGGGAACGGTTGGTCGGAGCAGCTCCAACATTTCCACAAATTTGGTCAGCAACGCCCACCCGTGCCCCCTGAGATTGACGGCTGGGTTTGGAATCCAGCCCCACAGGCCCGCCCACATGCGCTCTGTGGGCTGCGTTCCGGTGTCCTCGACATCTTTGGAGGCAGTATGAGCAGATCGTGTCCGAGGCCGCGTTTACTGACAAGCGGACCCTGCATGACATGGGAGATGTACAAAGGAATCCGCCGCGGCTCCCAGTTTACGTTCAAGGTACCACTTCTTATGGAAGCCGATGCAATGTAACCCCACTGCCGGCGCCAGAGACCCAGCAAATCCTAGACTACCCGCCACGTCCAATCCGATGTTGATTTTGACGTAGGTTATATTCCCACCTAACGCAACATGCTGTATTTCTTGATACTTATCTTTCGCTAAGACCCTTTTTGAAGCGTGCAGTTTGTGGGACCGGGAAAAGAGAACACCGTGTAAGACGGCGTGCATATCCCAAAACCTACATCATCCCCTGGCCCCATCGTCGCCAGTGTCTTTAGTGGCCTGGTCGCCTAGCCGGCACAGGCTGTCAGGTTTTCCGGTATGCATGGCACATACGACTTTTGTGACCTCGACAGCATTCGCGCGGGCCTTGCTAGAACTGTTCAGGCGGTGGCCGTCGAGGTGTCCGGTGGTAACCAATGGTGTTGTCGTCGCCAGGGCCCATCCTTCTTTCAGCTGGTACGCTGGATCTTTCTTCAAGCTCAAAAGCTATGTGAGAATTCTTTGTTATGCGACCGAACCGTGACGCCAGCGAGGTTCGGCTTCCTGTTGACACCGTCAATATCCGTCCTAAAATGCATCCAGTCTAGCGTCTCACGATACATGTGCTGATGTCTCTCGGGGTTTCAACAAAAGCCATCGGTCGATGCGGCTCCTACCCGTTTCTCAACTCTCAACTCGACCAACTGGGCACATATCGCCGTTAAGGCCAGAATTACAATATCCGCAAGATACACCCAGACGCTGGAAAGCTGACAGAGTGCTCTGGGGCTGACCAGTAGCCTGAGTGAAGTCCTCTCTATGTCGCCAGGCGTTTTTTTTAGTTTTAACCCAGTCCGAGCAGTGTTTATAGATATTGCCAATACCAGAAGTCGCTACCAGACCGTATGGGGAACTTGGCTTTGGTTCGAGCCTGGTGATGGCACTACAGACGGCCAAAGAGCCCTTCTGGCTGTATACATCAGAGCTATAGTCTTCTTGACGTGGCTCCGTTCCCAGAGTGCAAGATTCCGGTATGTTCTGCTAGCAACCAATTTAGCCTAGCAACCGTAACCAATTAGTTCTTGGAGCTCTCTGTGGTGGAGTTATCCAGCATCAGCAGCATGTCAGTGACGTGCGTAGAGCCCGTTTGACTATAGTAAAGAGCTCCTGGACCAGAGAGACGGTTCCTATATTCTTGGCTGAAACCTTAATATTGAAGGTGTTATACTCCAGGTTATGGAGGCCGCCTCCTTCCATCTTGATGAACTTGGGAGGTCGGGGAGACCCAGCATGCTGTCGAAGGCGGTCTCCAAATCTCCATCGGCCTCATACCCAGCTTCTAAGTTGTATGGGAAGATGCACAGCATCGCCACAATACTCAAGCATAGCGTGAGGCGTTGGATCTGAGAGACAGGTAGAATCGGAAGGCGGTGCAAGGAAGAGGTGGATCGGCTCGCAAGAGGCTGTAAGATCTTGATATATAAACTAGTGATATTGTTAAGAGCGCCAGCAACCGCAATAAAACAGCCAACATCACGGATGTCATTACGGCTGATAAGGAGGGGTATAGATATAGGCAAAAGAGGGATCCGGACCACGAAAACTGCTATAAGATGGTAAAGAAAGACATAGGTAACTTTGCTTTCATTCCAGAGAAGGCCGCCTAGGTTTCATATCCATGCGATTTGTAATCAGGGATGGGTGTAATCCTATACTAGAGTCAGAATGAACATGCAAAAGAGGAGATATCAGTTAAAACGAAGAAAGATATCTACAGTCAACTGTTACGGAACCGACACGAGGCTTATACGCACGCGTATTGGAAAACGAATGGTATTTGCAAAGGTAAGGAACTATTTCCAGGAGACCGATCCAGCCGAAAACTACACGCTATAAATATACAATCTATAACTACAACCATAAGCCTAAAGGTGGTAGCCTTAAGCCATTAACCTATTACATACCCCTAAATTTACGCTTTTAAAACCCCCATTTCAGGTCCTTTTAAACGTACGCTTAAAGCTAACCATCCTATAGTCGAAAGTTTACAGGCGTCCTTTAACCTTTTTATAATTACCTTTGCTGTCGGATAATTAGCCGTTTTCCAATTCCCGGCTTTTAATATATCCTTTCCTAGCGTAATACCCCCCTTATGCCTTTTAAGCTTTTAAAGGGAGGTATATTACCTTAATCCCGCTTATGGTATATATGCCTGCCTAAAGTTTATAATTGCCGTTTACGAATAGATAATTTCGAGCCCCCTTTCCGATTTAAACCTTGCTATATAGTTTTACTGTTTACCGCTTTAATTAACGCTTTAAAAGGTTAGGAATATCGTAATAAGCGTTACGTAAGTTCCGTTTTATAGGACCGGCTAATTAGCTAATAATATTAAATGCCGTGCTAAATTTAACCTAATTGCGCTTTAAGTTTAATTCGGTTACGGTACGTATTTAATAAGGGATTACTTATCGCTTTGCATTTTTAAGGTTTCCTTTATCCCCTTTCCTTTTTATTCCTATTCGGACTTTTGGGTGCTTTTTCTTTATAGGTAATCACGTTTAAAATATCCCGATTACTTGCAAAAAAAAGCATTTAGCTATTATTTAAAAGGCCTTTATTATTATATTTATTATATTAAAATAAGCTCCAGCATATAAGGTGTTAAAATAAGTGTCAGGTATACGGGTCCGGTCCAGCGCATGGAGCGGGGTCGGGCAGTGCGAGGCCAGGCTTAGCGGCAAATATCGGTAAAGTGCCGGTATTTCGACCGCATTATGCTAATAATATCAGATGGAAAGAAGGCAGGTATCCGTTACGGGCGTCCGTAAGGGGGGATACAGGGGATTTATAAGGACGGCCTTCCTACCTAACGAAAGAGGAAGGGGAAGGTTAAAAAAGGATGATTTTTCGTTATAAACCTTATTATTAATAAGAGACCCTTTCCTAAGGGATTTCCCTTGCAATTAATTACGTTTAGCTTTATTAGTACAAATACCGCTAGCTTTTAGTAAATCCTAATACCCATTTTGCTTTTGTACGAAATTTATTCCTAATATAATTATCCTTTTTTTTCGATTTTAATTGGAAAGCAGGCCCGGAATGGATATTGGGAAGGATCGTTTAATTTAAAATAAAATCGATTGTAATTCCGCAGACGTTACCCAATTCGGCGGTAGGACCGGTAACCGTAAAGCCCGCCGCTAGCGAGGAAATTTCGACGTTTGGAAATACCGGAAGCACTTTATAAATGCCTATCGATTTCGCTTCGTTCGATGACGTAGCGATCGAAACGTTAGAAGTTTAGCTTATAGCTAAAGCGATACGCAAGCGACGGATTGAAAATATCCGTAGGTTTGCGTAAGGAAAGCGACCATTCGGCGATATAAATATAAGTAATGGAAATACCGGTAGGTACTAAAAGGGTTTTTCGTAAAATAAAGTTACTTTTAAGGTACCTACGTTAAAGGAATCCGCGTCCTGGTAAAAAATCGCCCATTATATAAACGATTACGAGTTTATTTTCGAAACCGAAAAAGGGAGGTATAGTAAGGATCGGGTAAAGGTTTAAATAGCTTCCAGTAATTTCGATAACTGGTAAAAGGTCGAAAAAGCTAGAGAAAAGTTTAGAGGGGACCTATTGGCGAAGTTCCGGGAGCCTGTTCGGGTAAAAGCGGCCGCCGTAAAAAAAGGCGCCCTAATAACGCGGAGCGTATTTAAAAGGCATAAAAAATGGACGAATCGTATTAGGGGGAAATTGGAAGAAAAAGCCAGATATTTAGGACCTTACTAAAAGCTTACTAAAATATCGGGGGAAGGTTTGGGTTTTATTTTTAGGATCCTTTAAACGAGCTATTCTTTAGGAGTAATATAATAATCCGATAGCAGGTTATAAAGGTATAGCTAAAACTTTGGAAAAATTTAAACGATAGTTCCGTTAGCCTGGAATAGCTAAAGACGTCCGTAATTATATACGGACATACCAAATTTATTAACGGATTAAATTAAAGATATAAATACCTTACGAGTTCCTAACCCCGTTACCCGTACCGGATAAACCAGGTTAGAAATTGTTAATAGATTTTATTAGACAATTACTAACGTTTATAAATAAAGCAAGTAAAAAACGCAATGTAATACTAATAATGGTCGATAAATTTACCAAATATAGCTTTTTTATCCTAACGTTAATAAGATTAGCCAGTAAAGGTTTAGGGGACCTTTTATTTGCATACGTTTAAGGCCTGTTAGGGATATTAAAAGGGATTATATTAAATAGGGATAAGCTTTTTATAAGCGGGTTTTGGTTAATATTTGCTGGATACCTAAGGGTTACGGGTAAGTTATCGATTGCCTATTACCTATAGACCGATAGATAAATAAAAAGGACTAATTAGGCAGTAAAGCATTATTTCCGGTACTTTTGCTGCGAAAAATAGGACAATTGGGCGTTATTTTTGCATTTAGCGGTTTAGGTATATAATACGAATGTATATTTAGGGTTATAAAAAACGCCAGCCTTCCTATTAATGGGATTTTACCCGAAAGGACCCTATAACCTTACGGTAGTTAAAAAAAGGCCGTTTATAGCAGCTAAAGTTAAGGTATAAGTTTTAAAAGCAAATAGGGCGCGCGCTAAAATTCTGTTAGAAAAGGCAAATGAAATATATAAAAAGTACTACGATAGGCGTAAAATATTAATACCTTTTAAAAAAGGAAATTAGGTATTACTGGATATAGCGAACATTAAAATAAAAAGATTTTCGAAAAAGCTATTAGACAAATGGTTGGGATTTTTCCAAATTACAATAATAGTTGGTTCGGTAAAATTGGCGTTCCGATTAAAGCTGCCAGAAAAATACCGGATATATAATATATTCCCGGCGAACTTATTACGTTTTTATAAAAAAAACCCGGCGAAAAGCTAAAAAGTTAAAAAATGGAAATTAAAGAAAAAAAAATAGATCGTTTCGAAATAAAAGCCCTAAAAGGATATAGGGGACTATAAAAAAAGCGGGAATATTTAATTAAATAAGTAAGCTATAATAAATCGGAAAATTCGTAGGTTTCGAAAAGAAATATTACGGACGAAATTATAAAAAAATATAAGGCAGCTTTTCGGGAATTATAGAAATATTGTACTTTACCGGTAAGAAATTAAAAAAAGCTTATTATATATATTTAACCGGCGGAAGCCGGGAAAAATACATATATAGGTTTATATTAGCGTTAGGCGGACTAAACCGGCTAACTACCGGGGAAAAAAGTTCGGTAAAGCGACGTATAAAACCGTAAAATTACTGTATTTTACCGGCAAAAGGTCGGATAGGGGTAATATAAAATTGATTATTATTTTTTAACGGTAAAAGCCGGGTAAGAATGGTATAGTTCCGGGGGACGCTTTAGTATTTTTAAAGTGCAATATACCTAAATCTTTAGGGATATACGAAATGTAGCACCTTTCGGAAACTTTCGCAAAGGGTATACTTAGCGCAATATACTAAAATAACTACCGGATTTCGGGTGTTAAATATATGGGTCGCGGTAAATATATGTTATAAGTGCAATATACCTAAATCCCTAAGGATATACGAAGTATAGCACTTTTCGGAAGCTTTCGCAAAAAGTATGCTTAGCGCGATATACCAAAATAATTACCGGATTTCGGGTATTAAATACGCGGGTCGCGGCAAGTATATATTATAAGTGCGATATACCTAAATCCTTAGGGATATGCGAAATGTAGCACCTTTCAAAAGCTTTTATAGAAAGTATGTTTAGCGCAATACGCTAAAGTAATTACCGGATTTTAAATATACGTTATAGTAATATACCATTACTTACCCGGAAAAAAAATAGGAAAATTTCCGGATAATAACGGCGGACAGGCTAAAGCATTCGGGTTACGGTAAATATATATCGGGAAAAAATTCCAGTTTATATTATAAATGGAATATAATGAATATTAGTATAAGCCTGGTTACGTCGGGGATATAAGGACCTTTTAATACTATAGGAACAATATAATAAAGGGAGGTTATAATTACGAATAGTAAATAAGCAATGGAAAAAAAGAACGTATTTTTTATTAGTTTACTATAGGAATTTAAAGGTATTTAAAATAAAATACCAAAAGCTAACCGGAAATTATTTAGTTATACAAATTAAGGTTAAAGTTTAATACCCGTTATCGGAAACGGTAAAGGCTTCGTTTAAATTTCCTATATTATTAAATACAGTAAAAGGCGAAAGGGCCTAATCGTTAGGGCCTAACCCGGTTGAAATAATAAACGTTATAAAGCTACCGGAAATTGCTTAATTAACAATAAAAATGGTAAGGGTAATAGCGATCGTTTCGAAAGTAACGCGCTGCTTTTTAACTTCGGCGAACTATTTATTAATAGCTTTAAGCTACATAGCGATTTTATTATTAAAGGTTGTAAAGCTAATGGTAATATTACGGGTAACTTCCTATATCGCTTTACGGGAAGCTTTCCGTTTAATACGCTTTTGGATTTCGGTTTAACGGTTATAGCGCGTTAGCTAATCGGCCGATATAATATATATGGTTTTAGCTTTTTGGATAGCTTTACGCATTATTATTTAAACTTTGGTAAGTTTCGTAAAAAGTTCCGGTATCCGTTTAGGCTAAATAAAATGGACCGTTTCGAAAAAATAACGGAAATTATAAGCCGGTTTTTAAACTTATTCGGGGATTTCGATATAGGATTTATTACCGATAATATCCTTATAATAGATATATTTAAAAAACCCCGTTACGTTATCGGAATATATTAAAAGGCAAAGGTCGATAGCGAAATCCTAATTCGCCTTTCGGATAAAATATCGGCCGTAGGAAATATTACGTTCGGTATGCTGCTTTTTAAAAGGGGGGATATAAATAAGATTTTAATCGTTACCTTATTAGGTATTTACGGTAAATACCGGGGGAATACCGTTATATATCCCTATATAAATAAAAATGGGTTTTAAATTAAAATTAGCGTTAGGTTTATCGCTATTAAAAGCGCCGCGACGCTTTTTTTTACGAGCGGTATGCTTTTTTTTAGCGGCGGTCCTTTTAAAGGTACGCTAAAAGGATACCGGAAGGTTATTAATAAGCCGTTTGTTTAAAGCTTTAATATTAGGGCAAACTACCGTAATAGCGGGTATTAACGAATTAGTAACAGCGGCGATAGCAGAAATATAGCGAAACCCCGTAAGGTTATTGGAATTATTTAAAGAAATATCGTCGTTATCGTTATTAATGCGGGGCGCAACGCAAAATTCGCGAAAGGCTTTATCTGTAACGGAAGGAAATATTTCTAATTAGCGGTTAAATACCGGTATTTTAGCATTAGCAGTTAAAGGGGTAACTTACCGGCTATTATTATCGTTATTATCGTTATTATTATCGGGTTTATAAAAGGAAAACCCGATCGAAAAACGAAAAAGGGAAAGGGAAGGTTTTTTATATACCCCCGGTAGCCCTACTTTTAGCGATATTAAACGGAAATTTTCCAATTAGGCAGTAAAGTTAAGCAATTACGATAAAAAATACCGGAAGGTGTTAAGGAAAAAATAAAGGTAAAGTTGCCGGGCTACCGACGATATGGCGTTAATAGGCGCTATCGAACCGCAATTTTCCGGCCGTAGGGAACGACTGAAAAGGAACCGGGGAAATTCCGGTATTTTCGCCGGAAGCGCCGATCCGCTGCGTTTAACGGTTTGGGATAGGCTTTATTAGGGGGGGGGCAATATGTTAGGTATACGGGTCCAGTTTAGCGTATAAAACGGGATCGGGCAATGCAAGGTTAAGCTTAGCGGTAAATATTGGTAAAGTACCGGTATTTCGACCGTATTATGCTAATAATATCGGATGGAAAAAGGGTAAATGTCCGTTACGGGCGTCCGTAAAGGGGGATATAGGGGATTTATAAGAACGGCCTTCTTACCTAACGAAAGAGGAAGGGGAAGGTTAGAAAAGGATGATTTTTCGTTATAAACCTTATTATTGATAAGAGACCCTTTTTTAAGGGACTTCCTTTGTAATTGATTACGTTTGGCCCTACTAGTATAGATACCGCTAGCTCCCAGTAAATCCCAGTGCTTATTTTGCCTTTGTACGAAGTTTATTCCTGATAATAAGCTCCAGCATATAGGGATTATTACTTAGGGTACCTACCCTGTAGTAATATTTAGGTTGTGAGATTACCCTAGGCTGATATTTATATTAGCTGCTAAAAAGGAATCTCTTTATAACAATAATACCAAACTACCTACCTTGTAGCTAGGTATATTACCTTAGGGTATATATTAGCCTTAGTGCTATTTATATTATTAAACCTACCCTATATACGTAGTATTACAGATAGGTGCAATGCATTGAAAATGCATAAGGTGCACGTATTAAAGGCTACCCTATACCTTTATAGGGCCGCTATATACCTACCTTATAACCTAAATGGGTGCCACGCTTAAATTAGATTTGGAGGCCTAACGCGGAAATGACTTTGGTAGCCGTAAGTTTATTTTTAAAAAATCCCATATAAAATAATTTTTCGGAAAGTTATTTAGGGTACCGGAAGCCTTTAAAGCGGGATATATACGGGATGCATATCGGAAGGTATATGAAGGAAGGCAATGCACCCTTACTAAGATCACTGTAAATAAAAAAGCGACAGTATATAATATAGGCCTTAAACCACTGTAATTACAGTAGCTATAAGGCCGCAGTTACCCTGCATTCCAAGATACCTTTCAATAATTATATTTGGAAAAAGATTTATATTAAGGCAAAATAGGTATTGGAATTACTAAAAGCTAGTGGTATTATTACTAGTAAGGTTAAAAATAATTGCATATAGGGAAAACCCTATCGAAAATGGTTTTTAAATAATAAGGGGCTATGGATAAAATTATCCTTTTTTAACCTTTTTCCTTTCTTTCCCGTAAAGCGGAAAGACCGGCTTTATAAGTCCCTCGTACTTCCTTACGGATATCCATAACAGTTACCTGCTCATATCCCGTTTAGTTCCGCTAGCGTATCGCAATTGAAATACCGGCATTTTGCCGATGTTTCCCGGCTAAACCTTATTTTTCATATCGCTTAACCCCGTTCCGAGCGCTGGGCCGGATCCATATACCTAACAGTAGGCTATTAATAAAGTGTATCTTGCTTCTATTTTTACTACGAAAGTTTTCTAGAATTTGCTTTTAAATAGCTTGTCCCTATTTATAATAAAGCGAGCTGGCGTTCCGTAGTTCGCTATTACGTGCCTAATAAATGCATATGCTAGTTTTATAGCGTTATTAGCCTTTTTATATGGTAGCAGGTAGGCGTATTTAATAAGCCTATTTACTATTATTAGGATGCTGTCGTAATGCATATTAGTTAGAGGCTTTTTAGATTTAGGCAGTTTAATTACGAAATTTACTATAATTTCCTGCTATGCTTTACTAAGCGTTAATAAGGGCTATAGTAACCCGTAAGGCTTATATTTATTAGCTTTCTTTTTAGTACACTCCTTATAGTTTTTAATAGTTTCGTGCATTTAAGTTCGGGCTCCTATAAACCTGTAATACTGGCGAAGTTTTTTCTAGGTTTTGGTAATCCCCTGGTATTTATTAGCTATTTGCCCGTAAATTTGCTGGATTTTTTCAGGGGTCCATTTTTTCTATTTATTTATTTTAGCCAGGACTTTTTATATTTGGACTAAAAACCCGTTTAGTTTTTAAGCTAAGAATATATAAGTTTCTTTTAACGCTTTGGTTTTATATTCCAGCTTTCGGCTAAAAGCGTCCGCTTTCCTGTTTTTTAACCCTTTGTAATATTTTATCCGGATATCGTAATCCTAAAGGAATTCGCGTTAACGGGTTTGCCCTTTATTTAGCTTTTTACTAATTATAAAGTACGTTAAGTTTTTATAGTCCGTATAAATTACCGTTTAATGCTTTGCTTTATATAAATATGCTTTCTATTTATCTAGCGTTTGAATAATAGCTAAAAGTTTTTAATTGTAAATCTGGTAATTTATTTGTATATCGTTTAGTTTTCGAAACCAAAAGGCATAAAAGTGCAATTTTCCTTCCTTTTGCTTTTACTCTAATTGTTTTCCAATAGCTTAATCCAAACTGTTAGTTTTAATTTCAAAAAGCTTATTTGGATTTAAGATTACTAATATTAGTTTTTGCGTAATTGCGTTTCTTAAAAGCTCGAAGGCTTTTTGCTCCTGTTTTCCCTTATAAAACAGGACGTTACTTTTAGTAAAATTCGTAAATAGCGCGGCCTTTTTGCTAAAATTTCTGATAAACCTTCGGTAAAAGTTCAGGAATTTTAAAAAGCTTCGTACTTTTTTAATGTTCGTAAATACGGGCTATTTTAGGACCTGCTGTATCTTTTTAAGGTCCATGCTAATTTCCCTTAAGATAATGACGAATTTTAAGAAAACGACTTTTTGGGTATGCTAGATATATTTGTTTACGTTAGCTAAAAGTTTCGCATTTTATAGCTTTTATAATACCTAATATATATCTTACTTGTGTTTTTTTAATATTTCTGAAAATATAAGGATATTATCCAGATACGCTAAAACGAAAATATCGAAATACTTTCGCAATATATGGTTAATCATTCACTAAAAGGTGTTACGGGCTAAGCCGCGAGCCGACTGCTGGAGCGTGCCGAAATGGAGTTATTTAGGTGCTTGCTAGGAAAGGCTCGCCAGTGTATTTAGCTAAGGGAAGTGGTAGGCTTATATATACTAGTTGGAACGGTAGGCCGCGGCTGGGTCTTATCGGTCCTTATCTGAAGTTCAGCCACAAGGTCCGTGCCTCCAGCTCGGAACCATGACAAAAGGTAATTAGAACGTTAGTAAGGTTAAAGGTTATTATTAACGATTTAAATACGCCTATTTTAATTCGGAAAGCAGTTATCCACCCCTGCTTTTCCTTAATACGTAACAGGTTATATGCCTTACGCAGGTTTAAAGCCGTAAAATATTTAGCTTTTTCGAATTTATTTCGTAATTCGTTGGTAAGAGGCAAAGGATAGCGATCCTTTATTATAGCTTCGTTTAATGTTTTATAATTGATATATATCCGCTTTTTTCCTTTTTTTTTTAAGATGAACAGGATTTTATATCCTATAGGAAATTTAGGTTTAATAACTCCTTTCCTTAAATTTTTAGCGAATTATTTCTTTTTCATTTCCTGCTGTTTTAAGTTTAATTAATATAATTTCTAGTACTTAAGCTATGCTTTCAATATAAATTTAATTCCGTAATCGAACGGTTTATATTTCAGTAATACCGTTTCTAGGTTTTTTTAAAACAATTTCCAATATATGTGGTATTTTAAAGGTACGCTCGTTAAGTTCCATAATAATCGTTTAGTATTATCGCTAAATAGAGTTATAGTAATCCTGGGTAAATGCCGAAAATTACTGCTTTACCTTATTTCCATTGAAATACCTTCTATTAGTTTTATTTTTCTACGACTTATAGCCTTTAACGGTTAGGCTTTTTTAATTACTAATAAAGGTTCCTACCGGACTTGGTTTTTAGCCTAATTTATTATCGGTTTTTATTCCTATAGTTAATGGATCCCGAAAATAATATCCTTTTTTCCTTTTAGTAATATATTTAATATAACCTAAAAGGTTCTTTTTTAGTATCGCAAGCTAAAATAATCGGTTTTAGTATTAATCCGTCTATTATTATAAATAACGGGTTTCCTTTTAATCGTGCTAAGGGAATATAGCTTGCTTTTTTTACATATAGGAATATTATATCGGACCGCTATTTATAGCGATAGGTAATTACTTTGGGCCCCGTTATTAATTATAGCTTTAGGGCGGTATTTACCTTAAAGTATCTTAATATACAAATGTTATTTTATCGTACTAATCGTAGCCGTTAGGGATTTAATTATTTGTTATTATTTTTCATTTTAGGCCTTTATACCACGTGGACCTTTTAGTTTTTTAACCTAAACCCGACGAATTATTCCTAAAGGCGGGAAAAACCGGACTATTTTTCCCGTCGTTTTCCTATCGGTATAAAGAGCTGTTAGGTGCGCGCCGTAACCAAGCAAGGATAGCTACCGGAAAGGCGTACGAGCCCTGATCTCCGGAACGTCGCTTCCGGAATAGGCAGGGAAATCGCCATTAGGACGCGGGGTTTCAATAAAAACGCATACGGTAAAAGGAATCAGATAGAAAGACGGGCGACCTGACATATAAAGGGCCGTTATGCATTAAAAGGAAAACTATCCGACCTTAAAACCTTACTGGAAAGGGGGGAGGTTAAAAAAAAGAGGAATTTCGTAATATTTTCCATATAACCTTCCTTTAAAGAAAGATAATTCCATTTACAGTTTTTAATGGGGATCCGGTAGCTACCTGTAATCCTAGCGACCGTATTTCCCCTGTATGAAAAACCAATTTTCTTCCTAACAGGAGCTCCTTTTCTTCGTCGAGCTTATTTGATTAATATGGGAAATAAAATCCCCATTGCTATATTTCCGCTTTTTGTATTATATAAACCATGCAATTTTCCATTTGGCATTTATTCTATTTAATTATACAAGTAATATAAAGCATAAGATAGTTTATGCTAGGACGGAACATTGCCGTTTCGCTATAGCGCATTCAAATATCCCATTTGGGTAATTGCTAGGCTAATTATGGGTTTTCCCTAGGTTTTTATCCTTATGCTTAAGGAAAAGAAGTCGTGCTTTAGTTTGTTATATAGGTGGATTAGGTAATTATAAAGCTAATATTTAGCTTAAAACAGCTATAAATAGCTTTAATATCTTAACGTAAAGCTAGGGTGGTCCTTAGGATAAAGGTTATCCTATCGTAGCCGTATTTCCCATAGTTACCGGTACGTTCGATCCTTAATTAAGCTTTAATATATTACGAACTGCTTATCGTTAAACCAATTTAGCGGTTTTCCGTAATTATCGTCGGCTAAGGTCGCGGTATACGATAATATATAAGGGATTTCTTTTGGTAATGTGATATCCTAAAAGGCTATATTAATTTAAACATTTATTTAAGCTTTTTCGTCCTTATGAAACATTTTCCGTTCTAATACGGGTTTAGTGGGGAACTTTTTTAGGTCCCTGCTATTTACTCTTTAAAGGTTTCTCTACGCAAATGTAGGATTTAAGTTGGAATACCTTTTATAGTATATAGCTTCTACCTCCGATTCCGTTAAATTTGCCGCTTTAGTTTTCCCAATCCATATTCCGCTTTCGGGTATCCCACCTTCGGGTATATCGTTATAGTTATAATATCGTAAATCGTTTAAAGCGTCGTAAATATATCCTAGGCCTGGAATTTCTGCTTAATCCTAAAACGTCTGCAAATTTACCTTTTGGCATTAGTTTAAGGTATTTTTTCTATACGTCTATTTAAAGTAAACCGTATATACCTTTTCTGCAGGGCGTTAATGCGTTAAGCGTAGCGTTTAAATCTATTATCGCTCTTTGATTCGCTAACCCCCGTTAATTTTTTAAAAAGAATTCGTCCTTGTAATTCATTAAAGGTACTATTCCCTTTAATAGGAATGTAAAGGAATGCCTTTGTTATATTTATTTTAGTAACGCGTAAGAAGGCGAAATCCGGGTTTCAGAAATCCCTAAGGCTTTTCCTATAGTAAGCTCTTCCTGCTTTTCGTACTTTTTATCCTCCTTATCCAGGGCTTTATTTTAAATCGCGCTAGTTTCAACCTATATATCTGGATTATTTCGGGCTATAGCTGCATTTATATCGGTATTAAACGCGGGACTTTATATTAAGGAATCCGAAATTCCATTTTATCCTAAAGCTAATACGAGCTTTTTAAAAGCTGGGCCTTAAGTTAATATAAGGTTTATCAGGTCCGCCGCATTCGCAGCTCGTTTCGCTTTATTTTTAATTCCGTAAGGCTATTAGTAATTCGCATTTCCCCCTTATTGTCGTACTTTAGGTTTATTCCCCTTTTAGCTATAGCTAGGCGCTTATAGGGGTAATAGCCCGTAACGTTTTTATTTATTTAATTAATGGACATAGTAAAGGTTATCGCTATATACGGTTTAGGAAAATGTAGGTCCGGGATAACCGCTATTTTCTGATTTTTTCGTTTTTTTCCAAATGGCTCCCGTTTGTTTTCCTTTTCTATAAAGGTTATTTATTTTCTTAATTTAAGGCAGTCCTTTTAATATACCTTAGCTATTTATATTTAAAGCATTTACCATCCTTAGGGCTTTGGAATTTGCGTTTCCCATTGCCCTATTAATAGTGTATAGCGCTGGCGTTAAGGTTTATAAGGCTAAAATAAATGCCGTAAACCGTAGATTTATTGCGATCGAACCGTTATTACGGTTTATTACGAGCTTAGCTCTATAGCTTTTCTTTTTTAAGCGACGCTTATAAAGTTTATTACTAACGTTAACCGTAATAGTAATATAGTTACTAAAGTTATCCGGTCGTTCGATTTTAAATATTTTATCTTGTAAAATTATATATATATATATATATAAAATAATATAAAATAACCGTATAATTACGGAATAACCGGGATAAAAATAATCCTATAAAATAAAAACAATCGAAAGGATTTCTTTCGATCGATTCGAGCAAATCGAATTGTTTCTATCACTATCTATTGGATTTTAATCCAAACAATGGATTAATAATACCCGGATATACTAGAATCTTCCATATTATTAATTAAGCTTATAAATTACGATTATAAATCATTAATTTCCAAGCAGAATCTTCTAGATTTAGATTAATAATACGGAAAAACAGTTATTACGGTAAGTGATTAGAAGATTCTGGAATGTAACCTAATAAATATAAATATACGGCTATAATACCAGCTTAAAGAAAGCTGGAAATTATTTGTAAAATAAAGACTTTTACGAATAATAATAATAACCCCACATTTATTATAACGATCCACTCTTATTATTATTTTCTATCTTTTATTAAGGTATTTTCCTTATATCCCCTTATATTTACATACCTTTATTCTTCACAGGCTTAAAGCGTAATTAAAACGGATTTAGTATGGTATTTAATATAATTAGCTAATTAGCTAATCCTATAAAACGGAACCCATATAACGCTTATTACGATATTTTTAACCTACTAAAAGGCCGGTTAAAGGGGTAAACGGTAAAGGCTATATGGCAGGGCTTAAATTGGAAAAGGAGTTTAAATTACCTATTTATAAATAATAATTACAGATTTTAGGTAGGTATATATACTATAAACGGGATCGAAATAATATACCTTCCTTTATAGGCTTAAAAGGTATAAAAGGGGTGCTACACCGGGAAAAGATATATTAAATGCCGGAAATTAAAAAGCAGCGAACTATCCGGCGGCGGAAATAATTACAGAAAGGTTAAAGGACGCCTTTAAACCTTCGACTGCAAAATGGTTAGCTTTAAACGTACGCCGGCAAAAACCCGAAATAAAGGTTCTCGAAACGTAGGTTCGGGGGTATATAATAGGTTAGTAGCCTAAAGCTATTACCTTTAAGCTTATAGCTATAGATATGAATTGTTATTTATAGCGTATAATCCTTAGTGGGATTGGTTTCCTATAGATAGTTCTTTACCTTCATAAATACTATTCGTTTTCCAATACGCGTGCGTATCAGCTACGTGTCAGCTCCGTAAACTTTACCGTAATAATTGTTTTTCCATATTATTAATCCGAATTTAAAAGATTTTGCTTATAAATTAATGATTTTTAATCGTGATTTATAAGCTTAATTAATAGTATGGAAGATTCTGGCATATTTGGGTATTATTAATCTAATGTTTAGATTAGAATTCGATAGAAAGTAATAGAAATGATTCGATTTGCTCGAATTAATCGAAAGAAATCCTTTCGATTATTTTTATTCTATCGGATATTTTTATCTTGGTTATTCCCGTAATTATACGGTTATTTTATATTATTATTTTATAAGTATAGTTTTACAATAAAAATAAATATTAATAATAAATTTAAGCTTTTGATTTTCGAATAATATATTTTATATAAAAATCAACTATAAAATAACAAAAAAGGCTGGCAAGCCGATATTAGCCGCTATATTACGAATTTGAAATTTCCGTTTAATAAAGCGCATTAATTACCTTTAAAGGCGCGGCGCATTCGATAATAAATCCCGGTAACGTTATAGCGCTAATTGAAAAAAAGGCTACGGTTTTCTCTATTATAACCGAAACGACGGGTTAAACGGGATAAATTACCGAATAAAAACGCGCATTACCCCGAGTAAATATTACAGAGAAAAATAAATTACTCGGATTTATCCGGAAATTTGTTAAAAACGCGAAAAAATACTTCTTAAAGGCTAATAACCGTAAAAGGGAAAACGTAACCGGCTGCTTATTTACAGGCTTCGTTTACCGTTTAAATAAATGGGCTATTATAACTGAAATAACCGAATAACCCGGTACAAATAACCCCGCTATAACCGGTAAAATTATTACGGCTTTCGAACGGATTAAAAGGAAAATAAATTTAAAAAAAATAATAAAGGAAAAAGCGCGGATTTAGGTATAAATTACGGTAACCTTATAAAAAATTAGGCTCGATTTATATATAACGAAACCTTTACCCCCATTCCCGATTATCGATAATAAGGTCCTTACAATCGGAAGGGAAAAATATATTTAAAAGTTAACTCTAAAATAAACAATCGAAATATATAACCGAATAATAGGTCCTGGTTATATAATAACGACCTATTAATGTTTATTAGGAAATATTAAATTTTATTTTAAAAATGAAGATTTCCGATTGAAAATAGAAAATAAAGCGAAAAAAATCCTAAACCTAAATAGCGGAAAGGTCGAATTAACCTTATAATATAAAGCGTTTGTTAAAAACCAGCGAAAATAAATAGCCTATATTAAAAAACCGATAATTACGGTAATAATAACCGGGCTTTTATCGGATTTCCTTTAACCCCTTTTTAACGAAAGAAATTGTATAAAATTTGGGTTTAACCTAATTAGATAATTAAATACCGAAAATAGCGTAAAAGGGATTATTAAGCTAACGGTAGCGGTATAAAAGCGGTAAAGTAATAAGCTAACCGTAACCGCGTTTATTTAGGTTACAAATTTCGGAAAATCAATTTAATTATGGAAAAATTATTCAAAATAGGATAATGCGATATATCAATATTGCTTTTATAATTTTAAACTAATAATATACCAATATTATTGGTATTAATAATAGGGCTATAAAAGCTATTAATATAAATCGGAAACGAAATACGTATAATATGGAAAAAAAGGGATAACGATAATAAATACGGAAAAAAGAAAAATATTACAGGGAAATTTCCAGGAAATATAAGCGATACTTTTTATATACCTTATAATCGGTTAGGTTAGCTATTATAATACTAAAAATACCCAATAAAAAGGGATATATAATAAAAAACAGGGAAATTTAGCATTCGAAACTTAGGATATTCGCAAAATATAACGGATAAGCTATAATTATTTTACGGAAACCCCTTTAACTTATACCGATATTAATATTACCGATAATAACACCGTTACCCTTTCCTTCTAAAAGAGATAAAATAATAACGCTAATAGCGTTATAAAAGCCCGTTTAACCCTAAACGGAAACGGGTTTTTAAAAGGTCGCGGAAATAATAAAAAATAACCCGCCACCCGGAAATTCAAAAGCGAAAAAGAAAGGTAAAAATAAAGGTTTATTAAAAATAATTAATGATTGAAAGGTTAAAAAACCGATTAAAACGGCCGGCTTAATGGCGGACGTTAATAATAGCATATTCGAAATTTTCCTAAACGCCTAATTACCGCCGTTATATTATAACGGCCGTTAAACGAACATTATTAAAAGGAAAACCCTTTTTAAACTATAAAATAATATACTGTAGTTAACTTTAACTTTTTCTAACCTTATATATTAAAAATCCTATAATGGAATATACGGAAAAAACCGGGAGGAGAATTATTTAATATATATATATAAAAAAGGGAAATAAAAGTGTTGAAAGGTATCTTGGAGTGCAGGGTAACTTGGGCCCTAAAGCCACTGTAATTACAGTGCTTCAGGGCCTATATTGTATACTGTCGCTTTTCTATTTACAGTAATCCTAGTGAGGGTGCATTGCCTTCCCTCATATAGCCTCCGACATGCATCCCGTACATATCCCGCCCAAAGGGCTTCCGGTACCGCAAGTGACTTTCCGAAAAATTATTTTATATAGGGATTTTTAAAAATCGACTTACGGCCACCAAAGCCATTTCCACGTTAGGCCTTCAAATCTGATTTAGGCGTGGCATCCACTTGGGTTACAGGGTAGGTGCATAGCGGCCCTATAAAGGTACAGGGTAGCCTTTGGTACGTGCACCTTATGCATTTTCAATGCATTGCACCTATTTGCAATACCACGTATACAGGGTAGGTCTAATAATGCAAATAGCACTTAGGCTAATATGCACCCTAAGGTAATACAACTAGCTATAGGGTAGGTAGTATGGTATTATTGTTATAAAGAGATTCCTTTCTAGCAGCTAATATAAATATCAGCCTAGGGTAATCTCACAACCTAAGTATTATTCCAGGGTAGGTACCCTAGGTAATAATCCCTATATGCCGGAGCTTATTTTAACAAAAAGCCCCGTAACGAATAGGATAAAACCAAAAATAGCGAAAATAACCAGCTGGAAATCCTAATAATAAAAATAGTTATTTATATAAAACCGACGTTATATATCGGTAATTATAAGGTAATATTAAATTAGTACCGTATAACGATTGGAACCGAAAATTGCAGTATAATAATTTGGTTAATATATCTACCGATATTTAAAAATATAAAGATAACCGATTAAAAAACCCCTTTTAATATATTCGCAAATATTACCCTAAAAAGCTATAACGTAAAAATCAGGGATTTTAACCTTTATTATAACCGATAAATAACTAAACGGAAGGGAAACCTTTTAATATATACCGGAACGGCTAATTTAATAGGATTAATAAATACCTGGAAAATACGATTATTTATTTACCGCGATATTTTTACGAAATTAATAACGGATTATAGGGATATAACGATAAGTTTAATATAGGCGATTAGCAATATCCAGGTAGGAAAATTAAAAAATAACGGTAAAATAATAGCGATTATATAAGGATAGTAATAATAATTCGGTAAAATACAGGAAAGCTAAATAAAAAAACGGAAAGGAAATAAAATTAGCGGAAAATAAATAAAAAAGCTATAAAAACTTTTACTAAATATAAAATAAAGCTAATACAAACCCTTTTTTGTAACTTTAGGGCGATTAACCGTAAAATGAATAAACTATTATAAACGATTTTCGAAATAGAAATTTGACGGTTTTAAAAGTAAAAGGGAAACCGGGAAAATGCAGTTAATAAAACGAAAAAAAATTCATAATTATTCCGCGAAAAGCATAAAACGGAAAGGAAATAAAACCGCTTACGTATAAAAGAAATAAAAACGGAAATGCGCTAAACGATAAAAGCGAAAAAAAGGTTATTAAGGAAATAGCGAAACATACGTAACGTATAGCTATATACGAAACAAATAGAAAAAAAAACGCGAAAAATATAAAATTAATAGGGAAATAGGTAAAAAACCGGAATTATTTACCTTTATTATCCCTTTTTTTATTAACGTTAAGGTTACCCGGAAGCGGAATTACCGTAATTCGGGAAATAAAAAAAGCGGCTTTAAAGGTTAAGTTTTTTTAGAATTAACCGCCGAAATATCGGATATACGTAACCTAATAAAGGGAAAAAACAGAAGGAAATTCGAAATTCGCTGTAAGGTAATAAACGGGGATATAAAGAAAACCTTAAAAAGGATAGGTTTATAAAAAACCTTAAAGTTAACCAAAATCCCTATTAGCAGCCTTTTAATTATAGGCCCCCTTTTTTCGGGGTATTTGCGGAATTATTTATAATATATATGCATTTCGGCTATTATTTAGCGAAACTCCGGAAATTACGGATTATAATATTATAAAAACCTGGGAAAAACCCGCATATAATTAGGGCGTAATGACCGATAATTTTACCGGAAATAATAAGGAAAACGCTAAAAAAAATATTAGCGGAAAAAATCCGTAATACCGTAAAAGCCTATTCGCTATTACCCGACGAATAAATAGGTAACTAATAATATAAGTTTACCGAAATAGCGATAAAATTACTTATGGAAATAATCGCAATAACGTAAAATTCGAAAATAATAGTCGGTTTATATTCGTCTACCAAAATATAAATGGTCTGTTAGCAGATATCTGGTAACGACGTCGAAAAAAAGTGTAGCATTATTAATATATACTACTGTAATATTTTTAATATTCTATAATATTTTTTCACTTGCCATTATTATTATACGAAAAATAGCAAACTTATATATATATTAGCGGTTTTAAATTACCTTCGTATAAGGGTAATCCTAGTTTTTATATTAACGGTATATCCGGAAATCGTATAACGTTAAAACGTATGATTTCCATACCGGGATACGAGCGTATTTCGGACGTATTCGAAATACCGGGGATTCCTGTTTTTTATAAACGGTACCGCCAGTAAGTAAAGTTTTACGGTATAAGGACCGTTACAAGGCCCCGCTTTTTTAGCTATGTACGATTAATATCTATTATTTTAATATTGGTAACTTTTCTTTTAATCGTACGTCGTTTTCCTTTAGGTTAATTTAGGTAATCGTACGTTCCTTTTTTAAGGTAAATGGGGTTAATAAAAGGAATGTAAATAGCATTGTTATTTGTAAATGTATTATTTTACGCTTTTCTATTAATAGCGTACGCTATTTTCCCTATGGTTCGTACGGTTTAAGGAAAGGTACGCGTTTTTTAAATATACTGTTAGGTTTTATGGTTATTTTTTTATTAACCGGTTTCGAAATAACTATACTTTTATAGCGTTTTTTTAAGGATCTGATTTTTTCGTACGGGAATAGGTTTTTTATTTTGTTACGTGCGAAGTTATTATATTATTTCGGTACTTTTTAGGTTACGTAAAAGGTAGTTGTATTTTTAGTATTAAAATATACGAAAGCATAATGCGCTTTAAACCATTTTTACGTATTATATAAACGTTTTTTTTTTCAGTTTTTTCAGTTTTTTTTGTACTATTTACCATTTTCGCATACGTTTTTCCTTTATTTTAGCATTTCCTTTACACGATTTTAATTTTTTTATAGCTTGGAAATTCTATTATACGACTTTTATAATAGCCGTCGTTTTTATTGCTAACTCTGCACCTAATACCTACGTTTTCGGTATTTTTAAAATTTACAATTGAAATTAACAGGATAATTAGTTTAAATTGCCGTTTAGCGATCCTATTTACGTGCGTTTTTTTTAAACGTTGTTAAGTAACGACGAAAAGCGTATACTTTGTAGTTTCCCTAACCGGAAAGTTTTTATATATATAAACGAAAAAATAACGCTAATACGCGTAACCTAATCGTTCGTATTGTCCAACGCGAATCTTATTTTCGTGCAATTTTAATTAAATCCCGAAACGAAGCTATATATCGTTATATTAAATAATGCAATAAATTTCGTTCGGTTTTTCGATTTTCGCAATGCGTACGGCTTTAAAGGTTCCAAAACGGCGCTTATTCGTTATATATTTAGTAAACCTATAGCTATAAATGCGATTATCATCGTACGGGTTCGATTTCCTTTTCGGATAGGGATAATGGGTTTCCTTTTAATAAAAGGAATATTCGCTTTAAAGTAGGGAAAAATAATATAGCTAGCGTACGTAAAGCTTTACCTAATGTTAAGGCTATATCTGGTTTTGTGATTTAATTTAACTAATTCGCACGTTAGGGGTATTTTAGGTTTTTTTTTCGGGCTTGCGTACGATAGGGTTTTTCTTTTTTGGGATTTAAGAAATAACTGGGCTTTATATATGGTAAATAAAAATATAGGAAAGGCGTTTTTTTTAATCTATTTTTTCCCTTTTTATATATACCTAAATGCTGATAACCATACGGTTTATTATAATTAAAGCTGTTAAAGTTCCATTCGGAGCTTTTTTATTAAAGCATTTGTTAGGTTATTTTTACCGTTAATTTAGCGAATCTTTGCAATTTTTCGTCGTTCGTACGATTTTCTAAAAAAATATAATATCGATTATTAATTTCTTTTCGTTTATATTACCTAATTTAACTAAATACTCGTATAATAATAGGGAATTTATATAAACGACGGTTACGCTCATTTCGGAAAAAGGAACCCGATACCAGCCGCTGCATTACGAATTTGAAGCTTCCGTTTAATAGAGCGTATTGTTACCCTTAGGGGCGTAACGCGCTGGATGGTAAATCCCGGTAACGTTACGGCGCTAATTAAAAAAAAGGCTACGGCTTTCCCTATTACAACCGAAACGACGGGTTAAACAGGACAAACTACCGAATAAAAACGCGCATTATTCCGAATAAACGTTATAGCGAAAAATAAATTACCCGGATTTATTGGGGAATTTATCGAAAACGCGAAGAAATATTTTTTAAAAGCTAATAACCGAAAAAGGGAAAGCGCAACCGGCCGCTTATTTACGGATTTCGTTTACCGTTTAAACGAATAAATTATTATAACCGAACTAATCGAAATAACCGAATAATTCGGTATTAACGACCCTACTATAACCGGTATAATTATTACGGTTTTCGAATAAATCGAAAGAAAGATAAATTCGAAAAAAATAATAGGGGAGAAAGCGCGGATTTAGGTATAAATTACGGTAACCTTTTAAAATGCCAAGCGTAATCCGTATATAACGAAACCTTTATCCCCGCTTTTAATTATCGACGATAAGGTCCTTACGATCGGAAAAAAGGAAAATATCTAAAAGTTAACCCTAAAGCAAATAATCGAAATATATAACTAAATAATAGGTTCCGGTTATATAATAGCGATTTATTAGTACCTATTAGGAAATATTAGGCTTTATTTTAAAAATGCAAATTTCCAATTAAAAATAGAAAATGAAGCAAAAAAACCTTTAAATCCGAATAGCGGAAAGGTTAACCCGATTTTATAATATAAGGCGTTCGATAAAAATTAGCGAAAATAAACAGTTTATATTAAAAGACCGACAATTACGGTAATAGCGACCGGGTTCCCGTTAAATTCCTTTTAACCCCTTTTCGATAAAGGAAGTTATATAAAATTCGGGTTTAATTTAGTTAGATAATTAAATACCGAATACGGCATAAAAGGGATTATTAGGTTAGCGGTAGCGGTATAAAAGCGGTAAAGCGATAAACCGGCCGTAATTGCGTTTATTTAGGTTATAAACTTTAAAAAAGTAATTTAATTATAAAAGAATTACCTAAAGTGGGATAGTGCGATATATTGATACCGCTTTTATAACCCAAAATTAGTAATATATTAATGCTATCGGTATTAATAATAGGGCTATTAAAGCTATTAATATAAACTAGGATCGAAATGCGCGTAATATAAAAAAAAAGATATAGCGATAATAAATATAAAAAGAAGGGAAATCCCAAAAGAAAATCCCCGGGAAATATAAACGACGCCTTTTATATGCCTTATAATCGGCCAGGTTACCTATTATTTTATTAATGGTGCTTAATAAAAAGGGATATATAGCAAAAAATAAGGAGGTTTGGTATTTAAAACCTAAAATATTCGTAAAATATAACGGATAAGCTATAACTACCTTACGGAAACCCCTTTAGCTTATATCGATACCGATATTACCGATAACGGTATTACCGCCTTTTCCCCTTAAAAAAGGGAATAATAACGCTAACGGTATTATAAAAGCTCGTTTAACCTTTAACGGAAACGGGTATTTAAAAAATTGCGGAAATAACTGAAGGTAACCCGCTACCCGGAAAGTAAAAGGCAAAAAGCAAAGGTAAAAATAAAGGCTTAACGAAAGCAGCTAATAGTCGAAAGCTGGAAAACCGACTAAAGCGGCCGTTTTAATGGCGGATATCGATAATAATACGTTCGAAACCTTCCTAAGCAGCTAATTACTGCCGTTATATCGTAACGGCCGTTAGGCGAATATTACCAGAAAAAGGACCTTTTTTAAATTATAAAATAATATACCGCAGCTAATTTTAACTTTCCCTAACCTTATATATTAAAGATTTTATAATTGAATATAGGGAAAAAATTAAGGCTTTTAAATGCGCTATTAGCGAAAAATGGTAATTTCGACGTATTAGCAATTTTAAAGCCCCCTAAAATGAAAATAAGAGCGATCAAATGCCCGGAATGGACCGGGAAAGAGATTATCCAGTATATATACGAAAAAAGAAGCGGAAATCCCGTAATAAGCAAAATAAAACCGAAAATAGCGAAAATAATTAGCCGGAAGCCCCGATAGTAAAAATAGTTATTTATATAAAGTTAACGCTATATATCGTTAATTACGAAGCAGTATTAAATTAGTGCTACGTAACGATTAAAACCGAAAATTGCAATATAATAATTTGGTCGGTATATTTACTGACGTTTAAAAGTATAGCGATAACCGATTAGGAAACCCTTTTTAATACCTTTACAGAAATTATTTTGAAAAGCTATAACGTAATAATCAGGGATTTTAACTTACATTACGATAAATAGATAATTAGGCGAAAGGGAAGCCCTTTAATATATACCGGAACGGCTAAACTAATAGGATTAATAAATACCTGGAAAATGCGACTAGTTATTTACCGTAATACCTTTACGAAATTAATAACGGGTTATAGAAATATAACGATAAATTTAGCATAAACGATTAGCGATATTTAAACGGGAAAACCAGAAAAATAGCGGTAAGGTAATAACGATTATACGGGGATAATAATAACGGTCCGGGGGGATATGAAAAAGCAAAATAAAAAACGGAAAAAAAATAAAACTAGCGGAAAATAAATAAAAGGGCTATAAAAGTTTTCGTTAAATAAAAGATAAAGCTAACGCGGACCCCTTTTTATAACTTTAAAGCGATTAACCGTAAAATAAATAAACTGTTATAAACGATTTTCGAAATACGAAACCTAACGGTTTTAAAGGTAAAAGGGAAACCGGGAAAGTATAGCTAATAAAACGAGGAAATTTCGCAGCTATTTTGCAAAGAGTATAAGGTGGAAGGGAAATAAAAGCGCTTATATATATAAATTTATTCACCCTATTCGGCTTATATAAGCCATAAGGAGTTTCTGCTTATTTAATTTTTTATATAACCTTATAAAAACCTTTATCGGGAAAAAATTCGGGTCGTTTCGACCTTTCCGCATATCCGTTACGTATTATATAGGTAAATGGGAAATTTTTCCGGTTTTCCCGTAATTAATATATAAAAGAAAAAGTTAATATCGTTAAATTACGGTATCGTTTCGGCGTGTAATTATCGGGTTTCGGTATTATTTTTAAATGGTTACCGCGGTTTTTATTAATATTTTAAAGTACGGTTTCCCTTAAGTCCGGTAAACGCATTTCGTATTTTCCGTATCCAAATATATCGTTACGTATTTTCCAAATCCGGTTAGCCTTCCTTTTATTTACTTTCCTAATATTAATTTTTCTTAAAGCCCGTCGGTTTTAACCTTTTTTCTTTCTTATTAACCCTAATAACGGTAATAATAGCAATAATATTAATAGCTGTAATATTAGTATATTTCACTTTTTTTCCCGTAACCCCTTTTTAACTTTCCTTTTCGCGCTAACCCTTTTTAGCTATTTTGCCGTAACCTATTATACCGTTTAAACGTTTAACCGTCGCTATATTTAAATTTATACCTATTAAAAAGCGGTTAGCTAAAGCGGCTAAAATATAGCGTTAAGCTAAACGTTTATAAATCGTTTTTTTTCCTTTCTTTTACGTAAATTTCCCTTTTTTAACGGCAACCTTACGCTAACCCCCTTTAATATATTTACCGGTAATAAAAATTGGGTTATATATTTCCGTATAATAGTAAAATCCTTTAGGTTACAAAAGCGCTTTATTTATAATATAAATATATCCCCCGGTTTATATAAACTGCCGTTTTTATAATTTCGCTAATTTTTCTTTTAAAATCCCAATTTAAAAAATGCGCCTATTATCGGGATATTAAAAAGGCTAATAAGGATAGCTTTTATAATTATACTAACAGCGAAATTATATTAATATCGGGCATAACTTTTAATAAAACCGCTAAAAGGGTTTTTAAAGTTTAGCCTAATAAAACGGATTATAATACCTTTTACGCTATTTATTAATATTGTAAATAGGTTAGCGATTTTAAAGGTAATGCTTAAATTATAAATCTTTTCCTTTTTTCCTTTTTATATCGTAATTAACGTTCGGTCGCTAATATTTTGCTAATAGCCCGGGTATTTTAAAACCCGAAAGGATAAATTATTTAAAAAGTTTTACGCCGCTTATAAAACGTATTCGTTTAACGATTCGGCTGCGGTTTATTTTTACTTTAAAAATAATACGGATATAATAGCTGTTTACAGTAACCTTTATATAATAATATTTAACGATATAGAAAATAAGCGTTTCCGAAAGGAATATTTACGTATTACCGGAAAAAATAACGAAACTAATGCGTTAATAGTCGATTTTATTATTATTGCTTTTTCCGTAAAGCGCGAAAAGTTAGTCGCATTATAACGGTTTACCGTTAAAGCTTACCTGCGTAATTACGGATTCCTTTCCGCTTTTACGGCTATTTTTCCCGCCGGTAAGCGTTTAGCTAGTAAAAGGCTTATAAAAGGGCCTATTTATAATTTTAATTTAAATATTATTATTGCTGATAATAAAGCGAAAAAGGAAAAGGAAAAGGATAACAGTCGCGGTAAAATTGCCGAAAGGGGTAAAAAAGGGGAGGATAAAGAAAAAAAAAGGTAGGGAAAAAAAAGGGGAAAAAAAAAGAAAAAAAGGATAAAAAGGAAAAAGGTAACGGTAAAAACGTTAAGGTTATAAAGGGTAACGGTAAAAAATAATTTTAGTCGTAATTTTCCGGGTATTATAAGGTTAGCGCTATTTCGTAAATGCCTTTTAGTATTTCTAATATTAAATTAATTCGGTATTTTAAAGTTAGCTTTTTTATTTAGGTTTTTTAATACCTAATAGATTTTGCTTATTTTTTATATTACTGTTATATTAGTAATTATAGGGATTGCCTTTTGCTAAAGGGTTATTATAAGTTATATTTAGGTTAGGTCGGCCCTTTAAGCTTTCTTTTTTGCGGGGTTTAATAAGTTCCGCTTTTCGGGGCTAAAGCCGGAAGCCCTTTATCCCCTTTTTAAATACGCCGCCCTATCGCAGCGACCTTTCTTTTCCTTTTTCTTTCTTCGTATTTTTATTTCCCATTTATTTATAATGCTCGTTACGAAAATATAATTAAGGATTTTCTCTATTTTTATAAATTAGCGTATAACGGTCGTTATATCCCTTTAGTAATTTAACGTTATTACCGATATATCCGGTATTTATTAGAAAAAGCTTTTCCGTTTTTCGGCTAAATTTAGGCAGTTTTTTAGAACTTATATTACAATTTCCGGGGTTTAAATATAGGTATACGTTTCGTTTATACCGGGGATTTTCCGTAACGCTAAATAGGCCTTTAGCTTTACCCTTTCCGTTTTTAATTAAATTAAAAGGGAACTTTCGGTTTTATAAAGGTTACGGTAAAATAGCAGCCTTTTTTCGCCCGGTTTATCCCGGGTAATTTCCGCCTATTATTTAATTTTCGGTATTTAGGATCGCTATTAGCTATGCTAATTTTCTAAAATTGCCGTATCGGTTAATTTTTCGCCGATTTAATTTATTGCTTTTTCCTTTTATTTTTCCCTTTTCGGAGTTATTGCGATTTTTTACGCTATAATTTCGCTTTTACCGTTCGGTATGCAGAATTTATTTTATTTTATATCCTATTTTTTATAGTGACCTTTTAAAGTTAGCTATTCGACCGTTTAGCTAAATTTCGAACGGGGGGATAGATGTTTCCGTTTCGAATAATTTATAGGGGGTATTTTTTATAAGCCTTTATAACTTTTTTCAGATATTTATTTTGGATTTTCGTAAAAGTCCTTACTATTTTTTTTAAATCCTTCCGAAATTATATTAAACTTATAAGAAACCGGGACGGTAAATCCTATTATTACTTTAATTATTATTAAATAAAAATGCCTTATTTTAATAAACGTCGTTTTTTAGGTAATTACGGTTAAATATATAAAAAATAGCTGTTAATATACTATATTCTTTTAAATTTTCGTTATATAATATATTTAAGCTATTTTTAAATTTACCTATAATCCTAATATTTGTATATTTTTTCGTATTCCTACGGGTTTTACCGTAATTTTTCCGAAATGTAATAAAAAGGTAAAAGGGGCTTTTTTTCCCAATTATTTATAGCAGTTAATATTTGCCCGGGTTAAACCGCGCTTCGAACTTTTTTACCTATAGTAAGCAATTTCAGTAAGCCGTTTTTATCGTTTTTACCGTTTTAATCGCATTAATATCGAAATTAAAAATATTAATATCGTTTATAAACCTAATCGTAATTATCCTTTTTAATTTCCTTAGCATTTTATATAATTTTGCGGTATATAGGATAAATAATATAAAGGAAATGAGGGAATTTTACGGTATTTTATTAGGTATTTGCGACGCTTTTAAATTTTTATTATCAAAATGGAAAGCTATTATCCTATCGCTAAAAAAGTTTTATAATAGTTTTATAACCTATCCCGGATATCCGAATTTTTTAAGCTTATTTAAAAAAACGTATATATAATACCGTATTAAAAGCCCTATTAATATTAAGCGAAAATAAGCCGATTATTATTTTCAAATCCTATATTATTGCGATTATTTTTATACGCAATTTTATCGCTATTTCGGTAAATTTATATTATTAATTATCCATTTGCTTATCGGGTAATAGCAAATAGGTTTTTATAGCGTTATAAATCTTTTCCGCTAATATCTTTTCCAGCGTTTTCCCTATTATTTTTAATAAGGCTATCGGTCGCTATATTCCAATTATATGCGGGTTTTTCCCAGGTTTTTATAATATTATAATCCGTAATTTCCGGAATTTCGCTAGGTAATAGCCGAAACGTATGTACGTTATAAATAGTTCCGTAAATACCCCGAAAAAAGGGGGCCTATAATTAAAAGGCCGCTAATAGGGATTCCGGTTAGCTTTAGGGCTTTTTATAAGCCCGTCCTTTTTAGGGTCCTTTTTATATTCCCGTTTATTATTTTACGGCAAATTTCGAATTTCCTTTCGTTTTTCCCTTTTATTAGGTTACGTATATCTGATATTTTAACGGTCGATTCCGGAAAAAACTTAGCTTTAAAGGCCGCTTTTTTTAATTTCCGGATTATAATAATTCCGCTTTTAGGTAATTTTAACGTTAATAGGGAAAGGAATAGTAAAGGTAAATAATTCCGGTTTTTCGTTTATTTCCCTTTCAATTATATGCTTTTCGCGGTTTTCTTTTTATTCGTTTCGTATATAGCTATACGTTACGTATATTTCGCTGCTTTTTTAATAGTTTTTTTTTCGCTTTTATCGTTTGGCGCATTTTTATTTTCGTTTTTTTTATATATAAGCGCTTTTATTTCATTTCCGCTTTATGCTTTTTACAGAATAATTGCGAAACCTTTTCGTTTTATTAATTATACTTTGCCGGTTTCCCTTTTATTTTAAAAACCGTTAGGTTTCGTATTTCGAAAATCGTTTATAATAGTTTATTTATTTTGCGGTTAATCGTTTTAGGGTTATAAAAAAGGGTCTGCGCTGGTTTTTTCTTTTATTTAACGAAAGCTTTTATAGCTTTTTTATTTATTTTCCGTTAGTTCCATTTCCCTTCCGTTTTTTTATTTAGCTTTTTTATATCCCCCTAAACCGTTATTATTATCCCTATATAATCGTTATTATTTTACCGCCATTTTTTTGGTTTATTATTTAAATACTATTAATCGTTTATGTTAAATTTATCGTTATAGTTTTATAACCCGTTATTAATTTTGTAAAGGTATTATAGCGAATAAATAGTTATATTTTCCAGGTATTAAGCAATCCTATTAATGTAAACATTCCGGCGTATATCGGAAAGCTTTTTTTCCGTTTAATTATATATCGGTCGTAATATAAGTTAAAATCCCCGATTATTACGCTATAGCTTTTTAGGGTAATATTTGCGAAATTATTAAAAGGGGTTTCCTAATCGGTTATCGTTATATTTTTAAACATTAATAAATATACCGACTAAATTATTATATTACAATTTTCGGTTTTAATCGTTACGCGGTACTAATCTAATATTGCTTTATAATTAACAATATATAACGTTAATTTTATATAAATAATTATCTTTACTATTAAGGTTTTTAGTTGGTTATTTTTACTATTTTTAATTTCGTTTTACTTATTACGGGGTTTCCGTTTCCTTTTTTTATATATATATTGGATAATTTTCCTTCCTATTTATTCCGGGCATTTTATCGTTCCTGTTTTTATTTTAGGGGGCTTTTAAATCGCTAATACGTCGGAATTACCACTTTTCGCTAATAGCGCATTTAAAAGCTTTGGTTTTATTCCTTATATTCCATTGTAAGATTTTTAATATATAGGGTCGGGGGGGTTAAGGTTAACTGCGGTATATTATTTTATAGTTTAAAAAGGGTTTTCCTTCCGGTAATATTTATTTAACGGCCGTTATGACGTAACGGTAATAGTTAACTACCTAAAAAGGCTTTAAGCGTACTATTATCGGCATTCGCTATTAGGGTAACCGTTTTGGTTAATTTTCCGGCTTTTTAATTATTAGCTGCTTTTATTAAGCCTTTATTCCTGCTTTTACCTTTCGCCTTTTAGCTTCCGGATAGCGGGTTACTTTCCGTCGTTTTTATAACCTTTTAGATATCCGTTTCCGTTAAAGGTTAAATAAATTTTTGCAATACTATTAACGTTATTATTTTTTGCCTTTTAGGGGAAAAGGGCGGTAATGTCGTTATCGGTAATATTAATATCGGTATAAGTTAAAGGGGTTTCTGTAAAATAATTATAGCTTATCCGTTATATTTTGCGAATATCCTAAGTTTCGAATGCCAAATTTCCCTGCTTTTTTGCTATATATCCTTTTTTAATAGGTATTTTTAATAGTATAATAGGTAATTTAGCCGATTATAAGGTATGCAAAAAGCGTTATTTATATTTCCGGGTAACCTCCTTTCGGTATTTCCTTTTTTTATATTTATTATCGCTATACCCTTTTTTTTATATTACGCGCATTTTATTTCCGATTTACATTAATAACTTTTATAGGTTTATTATTAATACCGATAATATTAGTATATTACTAATTCGGGGTTATAAAAGCGGTATTAATACGTTACATTATCCTATTTCAGGTAGTTTTTCAATAATTAAATTGCTTTTTCGAAATTTATAATTTAAATAAACGCAATTACGGCCGGCCTATCGCTTTACCGCTTTTACGCCACTAGCGTTAGCTTAATAATCCCTTTTATACCGTTTTCGGTATTTAATTATCTAATTAGGTTAAACCCGAAGTTTATATAGCCTTTTTTATTAAAAAAGGGTCGAAAGGAATCCGACGGGAACCCGGTCGCTATTACCGTAATCGTCGGTTTTTTAATATAGGTTATTTATTTTCGCTAATTTTTAGCGAACGCTTTATATTGTAAAATTAGTTCGACTTTTCCGCTATTCGGGTTTAAGGGTTTTTTCGCTTTATTTTCTGCTTTTAATCGGAAATTTGCATTTTTAAAATAAAGCCTGATATTTCTTAATAGGTACTAATAGGTCGCTATTATATAATTAGGACCTATTATACGGTTATATATTTCGATTATTTCCCTTAAGGTTAACTTTTAAATATTTATCCCTTTTCCAATTATAAAAACCTTATCGTTAATAATTAAAAGCGGGGGTAAAGGTTTTATTGCATACGGATTACGCTTAGTATTTTGGGAAATTGCCGTAATTTATACCTAAATCCGCGCTTTTTCCCTTGTTATTTTTTTCGAATTTATTTTCCTTTTAATCCGTTTGAAAGCCGTAATAATTATACCGGTTACGGTAAGGTCGTTAATACCGGGTTATTCGGTTGTTTTAATTAGTTCGGTCGTAATAGCCCATTCGTTTAAATGGTAAATAAAGCCCGTAAATAAGCGGCCGGTTGCGTTTTCCCTTTTTCGGTTATTAGCTTTTAGGAGGTATTTTTTCGCGTTTTTAACGAATTCCCTGATAAATCCGGGTAATTTATTTTTCGTTACGACGTTTATTTAGGGTAATGCGCGTTTTTGTCGGTAATTTATCCCGCTTAACCCGTCGTTTCGGTTGCGATAGGGAAAGCCGTAGCCTTTTTTTTAATTAGCGCCGTAATATCGCCGGGATTTATTATCGAGCGCGTCGCGCCCTTAAGGGTAATTAATGCGCTTTATTAAACGGAAGCTTTAAATTTGCGATATAGCGGCTGGTATCGGGTTGCCAGCCGTTTTTGTTCTTTTTTCTTTTTGTTTTATAAAAATAATAAACCCAAATTAAAGCTCTAAAGCGCTTATATAAAAAAAACAAAAACGGAAATGCGCTAAACGATAAAAGCGAAAAAAAAGGCTATTAAAAAAACAGCGAGGTATACGTGGCGTATAGCTATATACGAAACGAATAAAGAAAGAAAACGCGAAAAGCATATGGTTAATAGGGAAATGGGCGAAAAACCGTAATTATTTACCCTTATTACCCTTTTTTACCGATATTAAAGTTACCCGGAAACGGAATCATTATAACCCGGGAAATAAAAAAGGCGGCCTTTAAAGTTAAGTTTTTCCCGGAATTAACCGTTAAAATAACGGATATACGTAACCTAATAAAGGGGGAAAACGAAGGGAAATTCGAAGTTCGCCGCGAAATAACAAACGGGGATATGGAAAAAACCTTAAAAAGGATAGGCCCGTAAAAAGCCCCAAAGCTAACCGGAATCCCTACCGGCGGCCTTTTAGCTATAGGCCCCTTTTTATTCGGGGTATTTGCGGAACTATTTACAGTATATATGCATTTCGGCTATTATTTAGCAAAATTCCGGAAATTACGGATTATAGTATTATAAAAACCTGGGAAAAACCTGCGTATAATCGGAACGTAACGACCGATAGCTTTATTAAAAATAATAGGGAAAACCTTAAAAAAGATATTAGCGGAAAAAATCCGTAACTGTCATGGTTGAGAGCTGGAAGCACGGACCTTATAGCAAGGGGCTGCGCCCCTTGTGGCTGAATTTCAGATAAAGACCGATAAGACCCAGCCGCGGCCTACCGTTCCAACCAGTATATATAAGCCTACCATTTCCCTTAGCTAGATACACTGGCGAGCCTTTGCTGGCAAGCACCTAAATAATTCCATTTCGGCACCCTCCAGCAGTCGGCTCGCGGCTTAGCCTATAACAGTAACGCTATAAAAACCTATTTGCTATTACCCGACGAACAAATAGGTAACCGATAATATAAATTTACCGAAATAGCCGTAAAATTATTTACAGAAATAATCGTAACGGTATAAAATTTGAAAGTAATAATCAGCTTATTTTCGCTTAATATTAATAAAGCTTTCAATATAGGATTATATATACGTTATTCAGATAAATTTAAAAAATTCGGATATCCGGAATAGGGTATAAAACTATTATAAAGCTTTTTTAGCGATAGGATAATAGCTTTCCCTTTAAATAACGAAAATTTAAAATCATTACGAATACCTAATAAGGTACCGTAAGGTTTTTTTATTTCCTTTATATTATTTATCCTATATGCCGTAGGATTATATAAAAAAACTAAGGAAATTAAAAAGGATAATTACGATTAGGTTTATAAATAATATTAATATTTTTAACTTTAACGTTAATCCGATTAAAGTAATAAAAACGCTAAAAGCGGTTTACCGAAATTATTTATTATAGGTAAAAAAGTTCGGGGCGCGGTTTAACCCGGGCAAATATTAGCTATTATGGATAACTAAAAGAAAAAAAAACCCCTTTACCCTTCCATTACATTTCGGAAAAGTTACGGTAAAGTCCGTAGGAATATAAAAAAGCGTACGGATATTAAAACTATAAGTAAATTCGAAAATAGCCTAAATATATTATATAACGAAAATTTTGAAAAAGATGGTATATTAATAGCTATCTTTTATACGTTTAACTGTAATTATTTAAAAACTAACGTTTATTAAAATAAGGTATTTTTATTTAGCGGTAATTAAAATAGCAAAAAAATTTACCGCTTTGTTTTACTATAAGTTTAACGCAATTTCGAAAGGACCTAAAAAAACGGTAAAAACCTTTGCGAAAATCCAAAGCGAATATTTAAAAAAAGCTATAAAGGTTTACAAAGGTACCCTTTATAAGCTGTTTAAAACGGAAACGTTTATCCCCCCGTTCGAAATTTAACTAAACAGTTAGATAGCTAACTTTAAAAGGTTATTATAAAAGAATAGGATATAAAATAAGATAAATTTTATATACCGAACGGTAAAAGCGAAATTACGGTATAAGGGGATTATAGTAATCCCGAAAAGGGAAAAATAAAAAGAAAAAGCAATGGATTAAATTAGCGAAAAATTAACCGATACGGTAATTTTAAAAAACTAGCATAGCTAATAGCGAGTCCAGGTACCGAAAATTAAATAATAAACGGAAGTTACCTAAAATGAACCGGGCGAAAGGAGTTTCCTATTTTATTGCGATTTTTATAAAGCCGAAAATCCCCTTTTAATTTAATTGAAAACGGAAAAAGTAAAGCTAAAAGCCTATTTAGCATTACGGAAAGTTCCCGGCGTAAATAAAACGTATACCTACGGTTAAGCACCGGAAATTGTAATATACGTACTAAAAATTGCCCAAATTTAGCCGAAAAACGGAAAAGCTTTTTTTAATATATACCGGATATATCGGTAACGGCGCTAAATTGCTAAAGGGATATAACGACCGTTATACATTAGCTTATAAAAATAAGGTAAATCTTTAGCTATATTTTCGTAACGAGCATTATAAATAAATGGGAAATAAAAATACGAAAAAAAAGGTTAAAAAAAGGTTACTATAATACGGCGGCGTACCCGGAAAGGGGATAAAGGGTTTCCGGCGTTAGCCCCGAAAAGCGGAACCTATAAAACCCCGCGAAAAAAGGGCTTAAAAAGCTAACTTAACCTAGATATAATTTATAATAACCCCGTAGCGAAAGGAAATTTTTACAATTACTAATATAATAGTAATGTAAAAAATAAGCAAAATTTATTAGGTATTAAAAAGCTTAAATAGAAAAGCTAACTTTAAAACGCCGAACTAACTTAATATTAGAAATACCAAAAAGCATTTACGAAATAACGCTAACCTTATAATACCCGGAAAATTACGACCAAAATCATTTTTTACCGTTATTTTTTATAATTTTAACGCTTTTACCATTACCTTTTTTTCCTTATCCTTTTTTCCTTTTTTTTCTTTTTTTTCCTTTTCCTTACCTTTTTTTCCCTCCTTTTTTCCCCTTTTTTACTTTTTTTGCGATTTTACCGTAACCGTTATTTTCCTTTTCCTCCTTTTTTGCTTTATTATCGGCGGTAACGATATCCGAATTAAAATTATAAACAGGCCCTTTTATAAGCCTTTTACCAGTTAAACGCTTACCAGTGGGAAAAACAGCCGTAAAAGCGGAAAAAATACCGCAATTACGCTAATAAGCTTTAACGGTAAACCGCTATAATACGACCAACTTTTCGCGCTTTACGGAAAGGGCAATAATAGCGGGGTTAACTATTAACGCATTAATTTCGTTATTTTTCCCGGTAATATATAAATATTTCGTTAAAAAACGTTTGTTTTTTATATGGCCAAATATTATTATATAAAGGTTATAGCGAATAACTATCGTATTTATATCGTTTTTAAGGTAAAAGAAAACCGCGGCCGAATTGTTAAGCAAATACGCCTTATAAACGGCGTAAAACTTTTTAAATAATTTATTTTTTCGGGTTTTAAGATATCCGGGCTATTAGCAAAATATTAATAACCGAAAGTAATTATAATGCAAAAAGGAAAGGAAAAAAAGATTTATAATTTAAATATTGCCTTTAAAATTACTGGCTTATTTACGATACTAATAAATAGCGTAAAAATATTATAATCCGTTTTATCAAACTGGATTTCGAAAACCCTTTCAGTAATTTCGTTAAAATCTTTACCCGATTCCGATATAGTTTCGCTATTAGTATAATTATAAAAGCCGTTTTTATTAGCCTTTTTAATATCCCGATAATAGGCGCATTTTTTAAATTAGGAATTTAAAGGAAAAGTTAGCGAAATTACAAAAACGGTAATTTATATAGATCGGGGGACGTATTTATATTGTCAAAATAGCGGTTTTTTAGTTTAAAGGACCGTAATATTATACGGAAATATGTAACGTAACTTTTATTACCGGTAAATATATTAAAAGGGGTTAGCGTAAAGTTACCGCGAAAAAAAAGAAATTTACGTAAAGGAAAAAAAGGAAACGATTTACAAATATTTAGCTTAACGTTATATTTTAACTGTTTTAGCTAACGGTTTTTTAATAGGTATAAATTTAAATATAACGACGGTTAAACGTTTAAACGGTATAATGGGTTATAGCGAAATAGCTAAAAAAAGGTTAGCATAAAAAGAAAGGTCGAAAAAGGGTTACGGGGAAAAAAGTAAAATATATTAATACCGTAGCTATTAATATTGTTATTATTATTACCGTTATTAAGGTTAATAAAAAGGAAAGAAAATTGGAACCGACGGGCTTTAAAAGGAATAAATATTAAAAAGGTAAATAAAAGGAAGGCCGACCGGATCCGGAAGGTAAATAGCGATACGTCCGGATACGGAAAGTACGAGGCGCGTTTACCGGACCCGGGGAAAACCGTACCCTAAAATATTAAAAAAAAACCACGGTAATTATTTAAAAATAATACCGAAACCCGATAATTACCCGCTAAAACGACGCTTTAACTTAACGATATTAACGTTTTCTTTTATATATTAGTTACGGGAAGGACGGAAAACCTCCCATTTATTTATATAATAGGTAGCAGCTATGCGGAAAGGTTAAAGCGACCCGAATTTTTTCCCGATAAGGGTTTTTATAAGGTCGTATAGAAAATTAGATAAATAGAAATTCCCTATGGCTTATATAAGCCGATCAGGGTAAATAAATTTATATATAAACGACGGTTTAATATTTGCGAAATTTAGGATTTTTATAATTTAGTTAATGGTTAACCCTAATATAAAGCTATTATTAAATTCTATTGTTATCCGATACAGTTCGCTGGTTAGGACATTTCGGGTAACCTTTTTGCATTTTATTAATAATTAATGGAAAATATTCTTTTAAAAGGTAAAATTCGTTTCTATATAGGCTGTTTTTTTATTAGGATAGCTAAAAACCCTAATTATAAAGTAAGGTTTTTATTATTAATGAAAAACCCATCTATAAAAATATATAGCTTTATATATTCGAAATTTAAAGAAAAATATGTAAATATTTTTTATATATTATCGAATTACTATTAAAAGCGTATATTTAGGTTATCGATATCCTTCTTAACCGGGGTTACTATTTAGGTAATTATTAATAGGTCGTACGTAGCTTTTAATTAGCAAATAGTTATTATATATATTCCTTTCGTTCGTTATGCGATATACTGCTAAAGGGTTTTTTAACTGTTACATAGTTTTTTATAGTTAATTTAGCTATCCTTTTTATACGATTTTAATTTTTTAGCTTTCAAATGTAACTTTATAGCCGTTAAATCTTAATAGTTCATTTTACGAAAGTATTATTTTGGGTTTTGTATATAGGTTAGCTATTTAAAATTGCTTTTTTTCCAAATTTGAAAATCCCAGAATAGCGAAATTTAAGGTATCATCAATTCATATGCCTATAATTCCGAAATCTGGTTATCTGGTTTTTATAAAAAATAGGCAAAGGTTATATATAAATATTTTTATTTTAAGGTTATTTTTATAATATTTATAGTAGGTATTTTATTAAAAAATACCAAATTCCGCAATTCTGTATAATGGCTTACAAATATAAAAAATCGAATTTGCTAGAAAATTTATCGATTATTTCTTTTGGTAATTATACGATAATAATTCGTATAAGCTTTTCCTTAAAGTAGGGATAAATTTAGGTATTATTTTTTAATTCCGTACGGGTTCCAATTTTAGCTATTAATATTAATCCTAAAGCGAATAAAAAACGCTGGTTTATTCGTTAGATTATCGGTAATTATACTAAAATAAAGTCCTTTTTCTAGTTATAAAATTTTCGTACGACTAATTTGCTTTTTTTCGTACGGAATTCCTATTGTTTTTCCTTTTATTTAAATACCAGTTTTGTTTTTTAAAATCGGAAATAGCTATATAAATTTATTTACCATGTTCGGCTTATATAAGCCATAGGGAGTTTCTACTTATTTAATTTTCTATATAACCCTATGAAAACCCTTATTAGGAAAAAGTTCGGGTCGTTTCGACCTTTCCGCATATCCGTTACGTATTATATAAATAAATGAGAAGTTTTTCCGTTTTTCCCGTAATTAATATATAAAAAAGAAAGTTAATATTGTTAAATCGTAATATCGTTTCGGCGGGTAATTATCGGGTTTTAATATTATTTTTAAATGGTTACCGCGGTTTTTATCAATGTTTTAGGATACGGTTTCCCCTGGGTCCGGTAAGCGCGCTTTATATTTTCCGTATCCGGACGCGTTATTATTTACCTTTTAAATCCGGTTAGTTTTCCTTTTAATTGCCTTCCTAATATTAATTCCTTTTAAAGCCCGTCGGTTTTAACTTTCATTTTTTCCCCCGTAACCCTTTTTCGATTTTGCTTTTTACGTTAACCTTTTTTAGTTATTTCGCCGCGATTTATTATATTATTTAAACGTTTAGCTATCGTTATATTTAAACTTATGCCTATTAAAAAGCGGTTAATTAAAACGGCTAAAGCCCGGCGTTAAACTAAACGTTTATAAATCTTTTTCCTTTTTTTCTTTCCGTAAGTTTTTCTTTTTTTACGGTAATTTTACGTTAACCCCCTTTAATATATTTACCGGTAATAAAAATTATGTTATATATTTCGGTATAATATTACGGTTTTTCAGGTTAAAAAAGCGCTATATTTACGATATAAATATATCCCCCGATTTATATAAACTGCCGTTTTTGCGATTTCGTTAACTTTTTTTTTAAATTCCCAATTTAAAAGATACGCTTGTTATCGGGATATTAAAAAGGTTAATAAAAACGGTTTTTATAATTATACTAATAGCGAAATTATATCGGAATTAGGTATAGCTTTTAATAAAGCCGCTAAAAGGGTTTTCGAGGTTTAGTTCGATAAAACGGACTATAATACTTTTTACGCTATTTATTAATATTATAAATAGGTTAGCGATTTTAAGGGTAATACCTAAACTATAAGTCTTTTCTTCCTTTTTTTTACGTCATGGTTGCCGTTCGGTCGTTAATATTTCACTAATAACCCGGGTATTTTAAAGCCTAAAAGGATAAATTATTTAAAAAATTCTACGCCGTTTATAAAGCATATTCGTTTAATAATTCGGCCGCGGTTTTCTTTTACCCCTAAAATAACGTAAATATAATAGCTATTCGCTATAATTTTTATACGATAATATTTAGCGATATAAAAAATAAACGTTTCCGAACGGAATATTTACGTATTACCGGGAAAAATAACGAAATTAATACCTTAATAGTTAACCCCGTTAATATTACCTTTTCCATAAAGCGTAAAAAATTAATTGCATTATAACGGTTTACCGTTAAAGTTTATTTGCGTAATTGCGGCGTCCTTTCCGCCTTTACGGCCGTTCTTTTTACCGGCAAATATCCCGCTAGTAAAAGGCTTATAAAAAGGCCTGCTTATAATTCTAATTCGGATATTATTATTACCGATAATAAAGCGGGAAAAAAGGAAAAGGAAAATAACAGTTATAATAGAATTGCTAAAAAGGGTAAAAAAGGGGGGAAAAAAGGAAAAAAAGGTAAAAAAAAGGAAAAGTAAAAGGAAAAAAAGGTAATAGTAAAAACGTTAAAATCGTAAAAAATAACGGTAAAAAATAATTCTGGTTATAGTTTTCCAGGTATTATAAGGTCGGCGCTATTTCGTAAATGCCTTTTGGTATTTTTAATATTAAATTAATTCTGCGTTTTAAGATTAGCTTTTCTATTTAAGCTTTTTAATACCTAATAAACTTTATTTATTTTTCGTTTTACTGTTATATTAGTAATTATAAAGATTACCCTTCGCTAAAAGGTCGCTATAAGTTATATTTGGGTTAGGTTAGCCTTTTAAGCCTTTTTTTTACGGGTTTTATAAGTTCCGCCTTTTAAAGCTAAAGCCGGAAGCCTTTTATCCCTTTTTCAGGTACGCCACCCCGTTATAGCGACCTTTTTCTTTTTTTTCTTCTTTTTTCGTATTTTTATTTCCCATTTATTTATAATATTTATTATAAAGGTATAATTAAGGATTTTCCTTATTTTTATAAATTAACGCGTAATAGTTGCTATATCCCTTTAGCAATTTAATACCGTTACCGATATATCCGGTATTTATTGGAAAAAGCTTTTCCGTTTTTCGGCTAAATTTAGGCAATTTCCTAATACATATATTACAATTTCCAGGGTTTAGCCGTAGTTATACGTTTTATTTACGCTAGGGATTTTCCGTTACGTTAAATAAGCCTTTAGCTTTACCCTTTCCGTTTTTAATTAAATTAAAAAGGAACTTTCGGCTTTATAAAGGTTACGGTAAAATAGCAGTTTCCTTTTGCCCGGTTTTCCCCAAATAACTTTTGCTTATTATTTAATTTTCGGTATTTAAATTCGCTATTAGCTATATTAGCTTTTTAAAATTTCCGTATTGTTTGGTTTTTTACCGATTTAATTTATTGTTTTTTCCTTTTATTTTTCCTTTTTTAGGGTTATTACGATATTTGAATAATATAATTTCGCTTTTATTATTTGGTATATAGAATTTATTTTATCTTATATCCTATTCCATTATAATAACCTTTTAATATTAGTTACCCGACCATTTAGCTAAACTTTACACGGGAAAACGAACGTTTCCGTTTCGAATAATTTATAAAGGGTATTTTTATAAACCTTTATAACTTTCTTGAAATATTTATTTTAAATTTTCGTAAAAGTTTTTACCGTTCCTTCAGGTCCTTTCGAAATCGTATTAAATTTATAATAAACCGGGGTAATAAATTTTACTATTACCCTAATTACCGCTAATTAAAAATGCTTTATTTTGATAAACGTCAGTTTTTAAATAATTACGGTTAAACGTAAAAAAGATAGCTATTAATATATTATTTTCTTTTAAACTTTCTTTATATAATATATTTAAGCCATTTTCGAATTTACTTATAATCCTAATATCCGTACGCTTTTCCGTATTCCTACGGGCTTTATTGTAATTTTTCCGAAATATAATAGAAAGGTAAAGGGGGTTTCTTTTCCTAATTATTTATAGCAGTTAATATTTGCCCGGGTTAAACCGCGCTTCGAACTTTTTTACCTATAGTAAGCAATTTCAATAGGCCGCTTTTAGCGTTTTTACCGCTTTAATCGCATTAATATCGAAATTAAAAATGTTAGTATCGTTTACGAAGCTGATTGTAATTATCCCTTTTTATTTCCTTAGCTTTTTATATAATTTTACGTTATATAGAATAAATAATATAAAGGAATTAAAGGAACCTTACGGTACCTTATTAAATATTTACGACGCTTTTAAATTTTCGTTATTAAAATAGAAAGCTATTATCCTATCGCTAAAGAAATTTTATAATAATTTTATAATATATCCCGGATATTTAAATTTTTTAAGCATACCGAAAAAATCTATATATAATACCGTATTAAAAGCCCTATTAATATAAAACGAAAATAAGCCGATTATTATTTTCGAATTTTACGTTATTACGATTATTTCCGTAAGTAATTTTATTACTATTTCGGTAGATTTATATTATCGGTTACCTATTTCCTTATCGGGTAATAGCAAATAGGTGTTTACAGTATTACAGATCTTTTACGTTAATATCTTTTCTAGCGTTTTTTTATTATTTTTAATAGGGCTATCGGTTGTTATATTCCGATTATATACCGATTTTTCCTAAATTTTTATAGTATTATAGTCTGTAATTTCCGCAATTTCGCTAAATAATAACCGAAATGCATATACGCTATAAATAATTCCGTTAATACCCCGAATAAAAGGGGGCTTATAATTAAAAGGTCGCAGGTAAAAATTCCGGTTAGTTTTAAGGTTTTTTATAGGCCTGTCCTTTTTAGGGTTTTTTTATATCCCTATTTATTTTTTCGTAATAAACTTCGAATATCCTTTCGTTTTTTTCCCTTATCGGGTTACGTATATTTAATATTCCGGCGGTTAATTCCGGGAAAAACTTAGCTTTAAAAGCCGCTTTTTTATTTTTCGGGTTATGGTAATCCCGCTTTTAAATAGCTTTAACGTTAATAAAGAAAAAGTACTAAAGGTAAATAATTCCGGTTTTTGGCTTAATTCCCTATTAACTATATGCTTTTCGCGTTTTTTTCTATTTGCTTTATATATAGCTATACGCTATATATATTTCGCTATTTGCTTAATAGCTTTTTTTTCGTTTTTATTATTTAGCGTATTTCCGTTTTCGTTTGTTTTATGCGTATACGTTTCCATTTCCATTCCGTTTTATGCTTTTTACGGAATAACTGCGAAATTTCCTTATTTTATTAGCTACACTTTCCCGGTTTCCTTTTTACCTTTAGGATTGTTAGGTTTCGTATTTCGAAAATCGTTTATAATAATTTATCTATTTTACGGTTAATCGCTTTAGGGTTATAAAGAGGGGTCCGCGTTAGCTTTATCCTTTATTTAGCGAAAGCTTTTGTAGCTTTTTTATTTATTTTCCGCTAGTTTTATTTCCTTTCCGTTCTTTTATTTAACTTTTTATATCCCCCCGAACCGTTATTTTTATCCCCGTATAATTGCTATTATTTTGCCGCTATTTTTTTAGTTTTTTTTACCTGGATATCGCTAATCGCCTATATTAGATTTATCGTTATATTTTTATAACCCGTTATTAATTTTATAAGGGTATTACGGCAAATAAACAATCGTATTTTCCAGGTATTTATCAATCCTATTAATTTAGCCGTTTTAATGTATATTAAAAATCTTCCTTTTCGTTTAATTATCTATTAGTCGTAATATAAATTAAAATCCCCGATTATTACGCTATAGCTTTTCGGGGTAATATTTATAAAGATATTAAAAAGGGTTTCCTAATCCGTTAATTTTATACTTTTAAGCGTCGGTAAATATACTTACCAAATTGTTATATTGCAATTTTTGGTTTTAATTATTATATAGCACTAATTTGGTATTGTTTTATAATTAACGATATATAGTTTCGATTTTATATAAATTACTATCTTTATTATCGGGGTTTCCGGCTGGTTATTTTCGTTATTTTCGGTTTTGTTTTATTCGTTACGGAATTTCCGCCACCTTTGTTCGTATATATATTGGATAATTTTCCTTCCGGTTTATTCCGGGTATTTTATCATTCTTATTTTTATTTTAGGAGGCTTTTGGATTATTAATACGTTAAAACTATCATTTTTCGCTAATAGCGCATTTAAAAGCCCTGGTTTTTTCTTTATATTCCATTATAAGATTTTTAATATATAGGGTCGGGGAAAGTTAGGGTTAAGTGCGGTATATTGTTTTATAGTTTAAAAAGGGTCCTTTTTCCGGTAATATTCGCTTAGCGGTCGCTATAACGTAACGGCGGTAATTAGCTGCCTAAAAAGGCTTCGAACGTACTATTATTAACGTCCGCCATTAAAGCGGCCGCTTTAATCGGTTTTCCAGCCTTTCGATTGCTAGCTGCTTTCGTTAAGCCTCTATTCCTATTTCCATTTTTCGCTTTTTAATTTCCGTATGGCGGGTTATTTTCCGTTATTTCTGTAACCTTTTAAATATCCGTTTCCGTTAGAAGTTAAACGAGCTTTTAAAATACCCTTAAAGTTATTATTCTTTCCCTTTAAAGGCGAAAGGGTGGTAGCGTCGTTATTAGTAGTATCGGTATCGGTATAGGCTAAAGGGGTTTCTATTGAAAGGTGTTTTGGAATATAGGGTAATTGCGGCCCTATAGCTACTGTAATTACAGTAATTTAGGGCCTATATTATATACTGTTGCTTTTCTATTTACACTGATTTTAGTAAGGGTGTATTGCTTTCCTTTTGTACCTTCCGATACGTATCCCGTATATATCCCGCTTTAAGGGCTTCCGGTACCCTAAACGACTTTCCGAATAATTACTTTATATGGGATTTTTTAAAAATAAATTTACGGCTACCAAAGCCATTTCCACGTTAGGCTTCCAAATTTAACTTAAGCGTGGTACCCATTCGGGTTGTAGGGTAGGTGTATAGCGGCCCTATAAAGCTATAGGGTAGCCTTTAGTATGTATACCTTATGCATTTTTAATGCATTACACCTATCTGCAGTACCACGTATATAGGGTAGGTTTAACAATGCAAATAGCACTTAGGCTTATATATACCCTAAGGTAATATAACTAGCTACAGGGTAGGTAGTTTGGTATTATTGTTATAAAGAGATTCCTTTTTAGCAGCTAATATAAATATCAGCCTAGGGTAATCTCACAACCTAAGTATTATTCCAGGGTAGGTACCCTAGGTAATAATCCCTATATGCCGGAGCTTATTTTAACACTAAGCATACCCTAACTATAGCAAAGAGATATTCGGGTTTAATTCGGGAATTTAAAATGGAAATTCCCGCTATCCTTTAAAAAATATTAAAGTAATATCGTTTAAAGCAGTATAAAGGATAATGCAGTTAAAAGTAAAGTTTGTAATTATAAGGGCCGTATATACTAAAATACTAGAAATACCTTTAATAAATTAAAGGTATTTTTAAAATAAATTAAACGGATAATACCGCGCTATAATCGTTTAATTAAATGGGTCTTTTTATTAAATTATACTAATTAGGATTATATAATTAACCTAAAATGGAACAATATTACCTTCTAGCAATATTTATCCTTTATTAAAGGAAAAACTGAGAACTTTCTAGGAATATTTTAAAAATATATCAACAAAGGGATAAATCCGCCGTTTAAAGAACCTTATATATTGGAATACAATTCTTATTAAAAAAACGGGAAATTACAATTTTGCGTTAATTATAAAGGATTTGATAAAATTACCAAAAAAACCTGCTAATATTACTATTAATTTAAAAAACCCCAAACCGGGTATTAGAAAATCGATATTTTATTAAATTAAATTAGAAAAATTCCTATTACCGATTGCAAATGCGGCAAAAAAACGAATGGAAAACCGCGTTCCGTTATAAATACGGACATTATAAATACCTGGTAGTACCGTTCGGATTAGCGAATACCCCGGTAACCTTTAAAAGGTTTATTAATGTAATTTTGGGGAATTTAATTAATAGCATTTGCATTATATACCTGGACGATATTTTAATTTTTCCGAATATATAAAAGGAATACCGGGAAATAATTAAAACCGTTCTAAAATAATTCGAAAAATTTAATTTTTACGTAAACCCGGGTAAATGCGAGTTTAAAATAAATAATACCGATTTCTTAAATTTTAGGATAACGAACCGAAAAATCGGAATTTTACCCGATAAAATTATAATAATTAGCGAATGGAAAATACAGGAACATATTTATAATATTTTAGTATTTTCAGGTTTTATAAGCTATTATAAGAAATTTATAAAAAGGTACGCGAAAATAACAATACTTTTAATAAAGCTTTTAATAAAGGACACCGTATTTATTTAAAAAAATTAAAGCGAAAAAAACGGTTTGTAAATTAAAATTGCTATTTATATAAGCCTTTTGATTTGTATATTTCGATTTTACTAAAGCGCTATACGAGTTTATATTTTAAATTATTAGCTATAATAAATGCTTTCGAAACCTGGAAATATTATATAGTTTATTTATAATAAACTATTAAAATAATCACGAATTACCTGAATTATACTTATATTATAAAAAAATAAAGCTAATAAATCGTTAGTTAAGGTAATTCGAAAAACTAGCAAAATATGACTTTATTATTAAATAAATACCCGGATACCGGAACCTAACGGACGGCTTATTGAAACCTTTATAAAATAAACCGGAAAAAGTGAAATTGAAAAAGCTAAAAAGGAATTTAAAGGAAACCTATTAGCGATATTCCGGGAGCCTGTTTATATAAAAACGGCCACCGTAAAAAAGGCGCCCTAAAAACGCTAAAACGCATTTAAAAAGCATAAAAAATGGACAAATTTATATTAAAAGGAAATTCGAAAAAAAGCTAAATATTTAGGATTTTACCGAAAGCGTATTAAAATACGGAGGAAAATCTAGGTTCCATTTTTAGGATTTTCTAAATTAGTTATCCTTTAGGAATAGTATAAAAATCCAATAGTAGATTATAAAGGTATAGTAAAAACCTCAAAGAAATTTAAACACTAATTCCAGTAGCCCGGTATAATTAAAGATATACGCAATTATATATAGATATATTAAATTGATTAACGGATTAAACCGAAACTATAATTGCTTTACGGGCTTTTAGCTTAGTTACCCGTACCGGATAAACCAAGCTAAAAATTCTAAATGGATTTTATTAAACAATTACCGACGTTGATAATCGGGGTAAGCAAAAAGCGTAATGTAGTATTAATAATAGTTGATAAATTTACGAAATATAGTTTTTTATCCTAACGTTAATAAGATTAACCAGTAAGGGCTTAGGAGACCTTTTATTTGCATACGTTTAGGGCCTGTTAGGGATATTAAAAGGGATTATATTAAATAGGGATAAGCTATTTATAAGCGGGTTTCAATTAAAGTTTGCCGGATATATAAGGGTTACGGCCAGGTTATCAATTGCTTAAGATTTATAGATTAATAGACAAATAAAAAAGACGAACCAGGCAGTAAAGTATTATTTCCGGTATTTTTATTGCGAAAAGCAGGATAATTAAGCATTATTCCTATATTTAACAGTTTTAATGCATAATGCAAATGTATATTTAGGGTTATAAAAACGCCGGTTTTTCATTAATAGGATTTTACCCGAAAAAGCTCTATAACTTTACGGTAGTTAAAAAAAAAGGCCCTTTATAATACCTGAAATTAAAGCGTAAAATTTAAAAATAAATAAAGCGCGCGATAAAATTCTATTAAAATAGCTAACAAAATATATAGGAAATATTATAATAAATATAGGATACCAGTACCTTTTAAAAAGAGAAATTAGGCATTATCGGATATAGCGAACATTAAAATAAAAAAAACCTAGCGAAAAGCTAAAAAGTTAAATAATAAAAATTAAAAAAAAAGATAAACCGTTTCGAAATGTAAGCCTTAAAACGAAATAAAAGGATATAAAAAACGGGAATACCTAATTAAATAGGCAGGTTATAATAAATCGGATACTTCGTAAGTTTTAAAGAGGGATGGTACGGATAAGATTATAGAGGAATATAAAGCAGCCTTTCGGGAAATGTAAAAATATTAGGTTTTACCGGCAAGAAACCAGGGGGGATTAATAGGAATTATGCTGTATTAGCTGGAAACCGGGAAAGGTTTGTTATATGTTTTACCAATAAAAGGCCGGGGGCGATAAAAAGTTTAGGTTTATATTAGCATTTAAGCGGACCAAACCAGCTAACTACCAGGAAGGGAAATTCGGGAGGACGACGTATAAAACTGTAAAATTACTATATTTTACCTGTATAGGCCGGGTGAAAGCGGTATTAAGTTTAAGATTACTATTTCTTACTAGTAAAGTCCGGATAAAAGCGGTATAATCCTAAGGGATATACTGGATATTTATAATTATATATCCAAAAAACGGATCGAACAAAAACGGCTGGTAACCCGATACCAGCCACTGCATTACGAATCTGAAGCTTCCGTTTAATAAAGCGCATTAATTACCCTTAAAGGCGCAATACGCTCGATGGTAAATCCCAGCGACATTACGGCGCTAATTGAAAAAATGGCTACGGTTTTCCCTATCGTGATCGAAACGACGGGTTAAACGGGACGAATTACCGAATAAAAACGCGCATTACCCCGAATAAATATCGTAACGAAAAATAAACTACCCGGATTATCGGGGAATTCGTTAAAAATGCGAAAAAATACCTTTTAAAAGCTAATAACCGAAAAAGGGAAAGCGTAGCCGGCCGCCTATTTACGGGTTTCGTTTACCGTTTAAATAAATAGGGCATTATAACCGAACCGATCGAAACGACCGAATAACCCGGTACCGATAACCTTATTACGACCGGTATAATTATTACGGCTTTCAAACGGATCGAAAGGAAAATAAATTGGAAAAAAATAATGAGGGAAAAAGCGTAAATTTAAATATAAATTGCGGTAATTTCCAAAAATACCAAACGTAATACGTATATAACGAAATTTTTATTCCTGCCCCCGATTATTAACAATAAGGTCCTTATAATTGGAAAAGGGGAAAATATCCAAAAGTTAACCATAAGGTAAATAATCGAAATAAATAACTAAATAATAGGTCCCGGTTATATAATAGCGACCTGTTAATATTTATTAGGAAATATTAAGTTTTATTTTAAAAATGCAAATTTCCGATTAAAAATAAAAAATAAAGCGAAAAGTTTTTTAAACCCGAATAGCGGGAAAATCGAACCGATTTTGTAATATAAAGCGTTCGTTAAAGATTAGTAAAAATAAGCAGCCTATATTAAAAAACCGATAATTACGGTAATAACGACCGGGTTTCCGTTAGATTCCTTTTAACCTTTTTTTTAACGAAAAAGGTTATATAAAATTTGGGTTTAACCTAATTAAATAATCAAAAACCGAAAATAGCGTAAAAGGTATTATTAGGTTAACGGTAATGGTATAAAAATAGTAAAGCGATAAGCCGGTTTTAATTATGTTTATCCAGGTTATAAATTTCGAAAAAGCGATCTAATTATAGAAAAACTATTTAAAATAGGATAACGTAACGTATTAATACCGCTTTTATAATTCCGAACTAGTAATATACTAACTTTATGGGTATTAGCAGTAGGGCAATTATAGTTATTAATATAAATCGGAAGCGAAATACGCGTAATATAAAAAAAGGGCTATAGCGATAATAAATATAAAAAAAAGGGAAATCCCGAAAAAAAATCCCCGGGAAATATAAACAACTCCTTTTATATATCTTATAATTAGTTAGGCTACCTATTATACTATTAAAAATGTTTAATAAAAAGGGATATATAATAAAAAAATAAGGAAGCCTGGTATTCGAAACCTAAAATATTCGTAAAATATAACGGATAAGTTATAACTACCTTCCAGAAACCCCCTTAGTTTATACCGATACCAATATTACCGATAACGATATTACCGCCCTTTCCTTTTAAAAGGGAAGGAATAATAACGCTAATAGCGTTATAAAAGCTTATTTAATCCTTAACGGAAACAGGTATTTAAAAGGTTACGGAAATAACGGAAAATAACCCGTTACCCGGAAGTTAAAAAGCGAAAAACAAAGGCAAAAATAAAAGCTGAACGAAAGCAGTTAGCAATTAAAAGGCCGGAAAACTAACCAAAGCGGCTATTTTAATAACTAACACCGATAATAATACATTCGAAATTTTTATAGGCAGTTAATTATCGCCGTTATATTAGAACTACCGTTGAACGAATATTACCGGAAAAAAACCCTTTTTAAATTATAAAATAACATACCGTAATTAACCTTAACCCCCTTTAACCCTATATATTAAAAATCCTATAATGGAATATAAGGAAAAAACCAGGGTTTATAAATGCCCTATTAGCGAAAAATGGTAATTTTAACGTATTAGCGATTTACAAGCCCTTTAAAATAAAAATGAAAGCGATAAAATGCCCGGAATAAACTAGAAAAAGGATTATCCGATATATATATATATATATATATATATATAT